>JAQZBX010051609.1:0-19336 GCA_029593785.1 Cabassous unicinctus | reverse complement strand
GGTCACTAGTGAATTTACTTCATGGATGGCTGATTACATCTGCATCAATCAGGGAGATTGCTGTCAGCAATGGATGATGCTTTTATCCATCAGTTGAATGCCTTAAAAGGGGAAGTGATTTCAACATTCAGGGAAAATTTCCCAGCTCCTCTTTGGACAGCCAACTTCTCCCAGAAACTCATCAAGGACCTTCTTTGGACTATCATTGGAGCCCCTGGTTTGCAGCCCGCATGCAGAACCTGGACTTGTGCATCTCCACAGTCACGTGAGGGATTCTTATAAAATCTTATATTATTGTCAAATATCTCCTGTGGATTCTGTTTCCCTAGAGAACATTGACTAAGACAACTTGGTAGTGGGAGTGGTTCTTGAGGAACAGAGTCTTAAACATGGGATATCTGAGGTGGTTCTGGGAAATTTGTTACTGGCTATCTACTCTAATTGGATGGAAGGGTTACAATGACTCCCATTCCAATTATGAAGAGGCCACTAACAGTCCATGGCATGAGCTGGCAAGAGAGATATGAAAAATAATATCAGTGGATTCACCTACTTCCACACTTATAAGAAGCAAGGATCTGGGTGAGAGTGTTTTCAACAACTTAACAAAATTTTGTGGAGTCAAAAGTTATAATGATGTTGGCTGCCTCTTCCTATGTACTCTGGATACAGTTACAAAAGACAGAGATGAGTTTAAGTCTTCAAATTTGAAACTTAAATGTGGCATGAATGATGTGAAAGTTGCTATGTGTGCCTTGAAATAAAATGTTGTCTCCTGTAGCCACAGACATGAGACATCTGAGATTCAAAGCAGACTCTCATTGTACAAGTAGCAGAATTACAAAGGAAACTAAAATTTCAACCCCACAGGGTTTCTGCAATTAAGTGAAGGCATTGATTAAAAAGGAGTGGAAGCCTGAGGATTGGGATGGACACATATGGGATGATGATAATATTGGTGGGGACATTGGAACCCTAAATTCTGCTGAGATATTACCAGATAAACCTGTAATGGCCTGCCCTTTGAAGACCACACCTTGTAAACTTTCTATCATCCAGCCTCCATCCTGCCCCAGGGTGTCTGGACCTTCTTCCAGCCCTGAGGTTGGTACCAGCCAATCTGAAGCCTGCACTTCCCAGCCTCTGGCCTGCCCCATGGAGTCTGGACATCCTCCCAGCCCTGAGGCAGCTATGAACTAAACACCAGCATGCCCTGTCCAGCCTCCAGCTTGCCCCAGTGAGTCTGGACCTCCTTCCAGCCATGAGGCAGGTACCAACCAAACTCCAGGATGCAGTGCCCAACTTCCAGTCTGTCCTGAGGAATCTTCCTTCCAACACTTGCATGAAGAGATTAATCCTGACTCGCCACAAGAAAATGCAAAGAACACCTCACAGTCAGTATCGTGAAAGATATTTCTAATCCTTTTCCTTACCCACCCCCAACACCCCTCTTGTCTTCAAGACCTATTACTAGACTAAAATCACAAACCCCCAAAGGTGAAATACAAAGTGTGACAATGAGGAAGTATACTATACTCTGAAAGAACTGCATGGGTTTTCCAACTTATATAGACAGAAATCAGGGGAATATGTGTGGGAATGGATACTAAGGGTATGGGATAATGGTGGAAGGAATATAAAGTTGGATCAGGAGGAAATTATTGATATGGGTCCACTAAGGAGAAATTCTGGATTCTATGCTGTGGCTTGAGGGGTTAGAAAGGGTTCTAATAGTTTGTTTGGGTGGCTGACTGAAACATGGACCAAATCATGGTATAGCATGTCTGAGGTTGAGATGCCCAATTTGCCCTGGTATACAGTAGAAAAGGGAATTCAAAGGCTTAGAGAGATTAGAATGTTAGAATGGATTTACAATTTGAGACCTGCCCACACACTCCAAGAATGTCCACAGGACACACCTTTAACCAGGACAGTAAGGAATAAATTTGTAAGACTAACCCCATCTTCTCTGAAAAGCTCTGTGGTGCTGTTCTCTTTAGTCCAGATATTACTGTAGAGATGGTTGTAATGGAATTAGAGTCCTTAAACATTATGGGGGCGATCAGATCTCAGTCTGGTAAAAGTTAAGTATCAGCAGTTAATCACCAAAGACAAGGTGTGCGTGGCTACCAAAATGAAAGTCAGGTTCAAAGCAGCATTCAAAATAGTCTGTGATGTATGGAATTATGGTGTTGACTACTAGATCATGGGGTACCTAGAAGTGAAATATAGGGGCAGTCTACTAAATTTCTTCTGGATCAGTATATGCAGAAGAATTTTAGGTCGAGTGAAGAAAATCCTAACTCAAATTACAGATGCAGAGAATCATGACTGCATAATCAATTCCCAGACTTGAGACAGTATTCAGACACAGAGTCCCTTGAATGAGGAAAAGGCCAGGTCCCCTTGGGGAAGGATCCTGTTAAACTGCCAAAATTTATACTGTTAATCTTCTTCCAACCTTTCCCCAAGGAGAACTATGGACTTTTACCAGAGTAACTGTGCACTGGGGAAGAGGAAATGATCACACATTTGGGGGATTATTACACCCTGGCTCAGAAGTGACATTAATTAAAGGAGACCCAAAATGTCACTGTGGTCCATAAGTCAGAGTAGTGGCTTATGGAGGTCAGGGGATTCATGGAGTTTTAGCTCAAGTCCATCTCACAGTGGGTCCAGTTAGTCCCTAGACCCATTCAATGGTTATTTCCCCAGTTCCAGAATGCATAATTGGAATAAACATACTCAGTAACTGGCAGAATCCCCACATTGGATCCCGGACTTGTGGAGGGAGAGCTATTATGGTTGGAAAGGCCAAGTGGGAGACACTATAACTGCCCCTACCTAGCAAAATAGTAAATCAAAGGCAATATCAGATTCCTGGGGGGATTGCAGAAATTAGTGCCACCATCAAGGATTTGAAGTATGCAGCGGTGGTGATTCCCACCACATCCCCATTCAACTCTCCTATTTAGCCTGTGCATAAAATCTCATATTACTGATAGACATCTCCTCTTAATTCTGTTTCCCAGGGAACCCTTACTAGTACAAATGGCATTTTCCTGAGTTTTACTCTCAACAAACCCATTTCTTCTTGCTTTGGTTGTATCTCTTATTAACAGCATAAAGCTAACATTGACATTTACATTACATCTGAAAATATATGTCTGAGAAACATGTTGATATCCTTCTTCCATTTTAATCATTATTTCAGTTTTTTCCATATTTCATGTTTATTTTTAAACTTTTCTTTTTTGAGTATATTTCCTCCTAAGGAAGACAATAATTTTAGCAAGCTCATATAGTTTTGTTTTTACTTACAAAACTGATCATATTGTTACAGTCAAGATTTTTATTCCTTGGTTAATTGGCATGTCTCCTTAGAAATAGATTTTATTTATTTCATCTCAACTATTCTTAAAGAAATCAGTAAGGCTCACCAAGTTATTTATCACCTCTTATTCATCTATTTCTGGAAATATCATGTGATTCTTTTTCTTATTTAAATATTTTCCCAAAATATTTGAGATCTACATCTTAATATGGCAATTCTTGAGATAGTTTATATTTGAGAATATATTTTCAGCCTTTAATTTTGTAAATGACTGTATTGAGATATAATTCAGGCACCATAAAATTCATTCATTTGAAGTGTGTAATTCAATATTTGTTTGTTTTTTATTTTGTTCACAAAGTTGCAGAACCATCAACACAATCTGCTTTTAGAATATTCAGAGAAACTTCTCACCTCTGGGAATTTGCAGGGCTAAGCTCACTAATCACCTACAAAACTTATTGAGATGCAGATTTGCTTGTGTGGTTCAGGACTGAGGACTTTGATTCTGCATTTCTAACAAGCTTCCTTGTGATATTCATGATGCCCCTCCACAGGCAACTCTGTAAGCAACAAGGATATCCTGACCCAATTAGAATTGGTCTGCACATGTTTAACTCAGCATTTTAGACCAGAGAAGCTCTAACTACTGCAAAAACATGACCTAGTATTTTGAGCCATTGCTAAAATTCAAAAGTAATGTCTCAGTACTGTTTATTGCAATATGATCATGAAGAAGAAAGATTGTAAACCATGGAGTCTTTTTTAAGCCCTCCCCCACCTATATGGCTTTCCTCTCCTCTACGCTACAGCCAACTACACACACATGCAATCCACAGACACAAATAAATCAACCAGACTTTTCTCTCCACAGGGGTTTTCAGAGTTTTCAGAGTTTCCTCCATTATTTCTTAGATTTTTTTACATTATAAAAGTATTTTGAAGAAGCCTTAGATTACATAAATGTTACATGAAAAATATAGGAGATTCCCATATGCTCCATCCCCTTCCCCTTCCAGAGTTTCCCCCCATTAATATGATCTTTAGTGTGGTAATTTTGATAAAACTGATGAACACATATTGAAACATTGCTACTAAGTATGGACTATAGCTTACATTATAGTTTATACTTTGCTCCAAAGAATTTTATAAATTTTGATAAGATGTATAATGGCCTGTATCCATCATTGCAATGTCATGCAGGAAAATTCCAATGTCCCAAAAATGTCCCTCTCCTCAAGACCTCTAGTGGCCACTGCCTTTATAACAGTGATACAAGTTCTTCCATTTCTAGAAAAATAATGTCTACTTTAGTTCATATTTTAATTCCCCTTATGATTGTTCAACCTTTAATTTTGAGTATTTTGGGATGGTAATGTCTGCTCTGTTTCTGACTGAGAGGGGGCTTAGATATTTTTTTATATTTCACTTCAAGGTTTACTTTGGTGAAGGCACTGAAATATTTCCCTACAATTTATTAGATTTAATGCTATTTATTTTATATGCTTTTGACATTATAACTGGTGTCATGCTTTTAAATCACAATTAATCTTTTGCAGATGGATTTTCCATTTTGTTGAAAATCTTCATTTAGGATCTGGGAACTATCACATCTCATTTCTTAGCACAATATTTTACAAACTTATTTGAACATAATTGTACAAACAAGACCCACCACCACACATACCACAGAACACTCATATATATTTCAAAGAATTACCTTGGGATTGAGATGAGAGAAGGCTTCTGCACTAAAATTAAGGAAACATTAATGTCGAGAACACACATAGAATGCAATTTAATTGCTATTTGAAGAAGAGTAACTGTAAACACTGTAATGAGTCTACAAATAAAAGGACAAACAAAAAACATTAGATAAAGGGAATCACTATATTACTTCAAAAGAACAAAGAGAAAATGACACTGACTATAGGAAATACCAGTTTTATTTTTCACTTCTGTTTCAGGGCAATTGACATTCCATCTTCTCTTGGTCTTGAGTTCTTATAAAGGATTTCAGCTGTGGGGCTTTTCTTGGAGGCTGCCATTCACTATGAGAAAGAATGAGCTCTACCATGTGATGAAGGAAAATTAACTTCCCATCACTCAGTCCCTCTATTTCTGTATAATGATTTAATTTGACCACCACCTGGTCCATAAATAATGGCTTTTTACTTCATTATAAATACAAGAGTCCTCCTATTATTTAAATTTATTTCTCATAGTATCATGCATTTTATATTTCTCTCTGATATATTTAAAAGCCTACCCTGATGTTAAGATTTTTTAATTTGTCTTATCTTTTGTAAAATGTTCCAACCCAACTTTTGCAGGGCATGAGTTGGTGTGGCTGCAAGACTGAAGAGTGCACCTGGCACAGTCAGAAAAATGCTTTTTTGGGATTTATGAACAGGAGAGAGACTCCAATGGCAGCCATTAGGGTATGAAGATAGCACTCCACAAAGAGATGGGAAAATGAGAAGTAATATAAGCTGTTTCAGAACAAGGACATTCCACAGGATGTGAGAACAGAGTTTCTACTAGGCTCCCATGATGGCACATATGGGGTCTAGTGATGTTATCACAGGAATGAAATTTTACCACTCTGAGGAGATTCTGTTTACAGTACCATCTATACAGTATATCCCTTCCAGGGAAGGCTGTTAGCCTTTATCTTATGTCCAGGTCATGCAGGTGGCTATGGGCTGAGGACTTTCGGGGAGTACAGGCTCTGGATCTCCACAATCCATGCCCAAGTACAGTCTACATTGACCATAAGACAAGCATTGCATCCACATTCCACAGCAACAGTATCAAAGCCAACAGAATAATAGAAGTCCTCCACCAAAAACTAGTAGATCTAAAAAAAAATATGTTGCCAGGGCCAAGAGAGGAAATTAAACCAATCAGCTAGGGGGTCAATAACTAATTTATCATTTTATTGTATGTGCTCTTGCATATGATTTTTAGCTTGTGAAATGTTATGGGAGTGATCTGGAATATATACACATTAACTGATAATGAGGGCACAGGTCCCACCTGCAGTAAGAATATGTAAAGCCATCCTCTTTTGTAAAACCACCATTTGTAGTTGGGTAGCTTCTTAATTTAGTATGGTAATTGCTACTTTGGAATCATTAATAGCTTGAGCAGTGTGATTGGCTAAAGTTATTTTGTATTTTTCAATGACAATTGCAGCACAACCAGGCACAAAAATAGCCAATGTGTAGTACCACCAGGATGTACACTTTCCTCTATATTTAGCCTTGATTATTTTGCAATTACTAGGAGGATGGGATAATGAGTCATATAGGGTGTTAGGGAAATAAGGCTGTCCCCACATGCCTCATCCAGGCCAGTTATAGTGCAAATACTGCCACCTGTTTTGCCCACAAGTCCATAGCCATCCTTTAGGGGATGGGTAAGCTCCAGTTAATAAGTGGTAAGCCTGCCATTGGAAAAGACTACCATTTTATAGTTTAACAGTAAAATTACACAACTCAGGAGGTAACCACCCCACATCACGGATTCCCTCCTGTCATTCCATGCAAACAGGAGTGATGCGGTCTAGGGTGACAGACTCAGCAGTTAACCATCCTAAGCAAATCATCATACATAGCATATCCTTTTAAAGACCTGGGCTTTTTCACCTGTTCCCTTACAAGGTTTAATAATATACAAGCAAGATTTCCATTAGTAAAGTATTAGGTAGGGGAGTCCTATGATGAGGCTTCTAAAACCATACATTTTTCACTTCTAAGTTATCTGAGTTTTCTATAGTGACATCAAAAACTAGATTAGACTTAAGGAGAGTCCACATAGACACATATAGGGCCCCAGCAGGAATAAGAGACATCAGATTATTAATAAAGATTTTAATGGCATTTTTTGTATAAACAAAAATGTGGTCTTATAACAATTTTTGGGTAATTCCTATTCCCCAGGGGCTTAAGAGTCTCAACCAGTGAGGCTGCATAGACCAGTACCATGGCCAAAGGACCTCATTTTCCCCAGTTTGTATAGATCAATGCATAGGCTACAAGAGATTATTATTACTTACATTTAGGGCTGTAGGGCTACTGGCCCTTTAACTTGTATTCACAACACCTGAATTGGTCTTGCTGTTAGTCTTTCAACTGGACCAGTTGCAGGAACCCTAGGCACTGAATTTATATGGCTCAAGATTATATACAGTCTCTTAGTCTATTGTTGTAAAGATCTCTAATTGCCTTTTACTTGTTTCTTTAAATGGTCATGCAACCTTTCTATAAGGCCTACTCCAGTGGGGCTATAGGGTAAATGTTAAGTCCAAGCAATATTTGGTCCATCACCTAAGACTGCATGATGTGACTGGTTAATGGAGTTCCTCAGTCACTGTCAGTTTGTGCTGGCACCCGTTACATGGCACATACTTTTTCTAAGCAGTGAATAATGGCTCACTGGCTGGCCTTTCTTTCTGGGAAGGCCAACAAGAATCCTGTTGTGGTGTCTGCAGTAGTGAAAGCATTCTTTACCCCTTCCAAGAGTGGGAGGGGACTGATGCAATCCACTTGCCATCATGTTACTGGGGTTTGTGCTTGGTCTGATATGTCTCATCTGATGAGGTAGTTGTTGTGGTCTTTGGAGTGAGTATGATGGAAACTCATGTGTGATGTCAATGAGCTGCTGGTAAGTGACAGGCAGCTGGAACTGCTAAGCTAAGCACTACAGGGTCTGATAGCCATGATGTCTGCTTTTTCTGTGGAGCTGTTCCACTACTTCTAGGGTCTCAGTGGTAAGGCCTTGTCTCAGCATTCCTGATGGGGATGTTAGAGGAGTGGGCAGGGACATGATAGACAATTAACTGTCACCATTGGCAGGCATCCCAAATGTCCTTCCATAGATCTCTTCCCCACAGAATGCAAACCATGATAGTCCATTGTTCTTGTTTCCAAGTTATCATCCACATAGTTTTTAAGGCCTTTGTACACTACCCAACTATTAATAAAGATTGTTGATGCATTTCTGGGTTCATGTACCATAACCATCCACACAGATTTTAATTCAGCCCATTGACTGCTTTGCATGGTGCAGGTTTTCCACCAAATAGTGTCAGTGCTAGGCTGTACACAACCACAGATGCCCATGCAGGATGTTGTCAACTAGTTGAACAGTCCATGTACCATGAATTCTCTTGAACTGTTCCTACACCTTCTTTATTGGGCTGTTCAGCAGCCACCTTGGGGGTTGTAAATTTGGACTGAAGAATCTTTCATGTAAGTCACTGGTCTAGGATCTCATGATTTTCGTACTTAATGGGCTAGCATTAAAGACCCTGGGTTGCAGCAGGTAAGCTTTCCACATTGTTAAGGTACTTAACTGTGCAATGCTTGAGCATGGTCTGTTCCAAGTATCTGGGATCCACCCCTGTAAAATGATGGCAGTCTTCAGAATGACCAGGTACTTTTGGGTTAAACTTCCTACTTGCAACAAGGCACTGTATGCTGCACATACCTGTTTCTATAACAGGCTATGTTATAATTCAGCCCCATTTCCATACTTGTGACCAGAACCCAAGGGGTACTCTCTTAGAATGTTGCCTTTGTCACAAACCACACCCAAAGATAATATCAGTGTTGGCCACATCCAATTCACAGGGTAAGTCAAGATCCACCCCCTATGGTGCTTGAATGAGCCTGTGTTATTGCCCTCTTTTCTTATTCTAAAGCAACCTGCTGGGGATCTTCCCACTCCCATGAATAACTTTCCTTGCTTAACACATACAATGCTTTCAAAATTTGAGCTAAGTGAAGGATGAATGGCCTCCAGTACCCTAACAACTGAAGAAAATCCATTAAGTGTTTTGGAGTTTGTAGTGTGGGAAAACCTTGTACTTTATCAATTACAGTAAAGAGTACAGCTTTTGTTTTACCTGACCAAACAACACCAAAGAATTTGACAGAACAGCCAGGGTCTTACAGTTTGTCCTGATTGATTGCTGATTCCTAACTCTCAAGATGAGATTCTATTGTCTCTTATGATTCTTTTAATTCTGAAAGAGAATTGCTGGTAAATATAATATCATCAATCTAATGAATTAGTGCTACAGCTACAGATTTTTACCATGCCATCAGATCCTTTGCCATGGGGCCATGACAAATGTTTGGGCTATGCATATAGACTTGAGGAAGCACTACAGAAGTCCATTGTTGGCCTTCCCACATGAAGGGAAATGCAGGATGACTTCATTTGTCAAAGAAAATAGTAAAGAAAGCATTAGCAAGATCAGAAAAAAGTTATAGTGATAAAACAGGGTAATAACATCTGGCAATAAATCAGCAATATCTAGGACTGCTGCATACAGTGATGGTGTTACTTTAATTCATGATATTCTAGTGTCAAGCACCACCCTGTGGCAACACCCTGATGACCACTCTTTTCATGTAACCTAGAGCTGCTTCTTCAGCAGTGGTCAGACAAATTAGAAGAATATGTGCCAAAGCATTGCCTCTTGATTCCCTAGTGGAGAGTTGGTTTCGGTGACAAATAACATCTTTAAAATAATTAAAACCATGATTGACAATATTATACTGTTATAGAATATAATTCAGGATACATTATTAAATCTCTAGGGATTATATACTATCTCTAATATTTATATGAATATTTTATCTATAGAACTTTGATTAACAGGTTAGAAAATTCCATTTAATTTTCATACACGTTCTAAACACATTCTATTCAACTTATAACATATTAAAGGGACTTTATGTTTATTACTTCACTTTTTCCAATATGAAGGGACAATTTGTTTGGCAATAGCTTGAAATAAAAAGATACCTTCTTGGGTTTGACTTTGAGAAATCAAAATGTTAAAAGTTGTTAAGTTTGAATATTATGTTCTGTTAAAAGTGAGAAGACTTGTCTTTATTAAACACTGAATGACACACAAGAAGCTATTTTGATAAAATACACTTTCTTCTTTGTGTACTGATTAGACAGGATGAAATTTATTATAATATCCTATTAAAACAGAATAACTATTTAAGAAACATTGGCACAGAGAAAGAACCAAATTGTAGTTTGCATCAGTATACTATTTGATAATAGGTACTTTTTAAAACTCTATAGAATTTTAGGAACATTGTCAGGAGTTTAGGCAAATAAGGCTCAGCTCTTACTAAAATAATCGAAAAGAGCTAAAGTCTGCCTTGAGAACCTACTTTGGGGTAGAGCAGAACAGGATACTGCTTCAAAACTCTCAAGAGAGTGAGGGAAAAAGAGACAAAGGAGCCAAAAGAACAAACTAGAAGAAAGACAAAAGCAATGGAATCAAATAAAAGGAATGAAGTGTCAAATTGAAACCTTAGCACACACACAAAAATGACAACAAAATAAAACACTAAAGAAGACAAAGAAGTTAATCAACTGAATAAACCCATTAAGATAAACAGATGCCTAGACACCAACAAAAAATTACAAACCATACTAAGAAAGAAGAAGATTAGGCCCCATCCAATGAACAAATTAAAAACCAGAAGGAGATGCGGAACATAGAACAGATCAGAGATGCCCAAACAAATATCAGTAATCAACTTAATGAAATGAAGTAAGAGATTAAGGACATTATGAAGACACTGGGAGAACATACTGAAGAAATTGTAAACATACATAAAAAGATAACAGATATGATGGTGATGAATGGCACAATGCAAGAAATAAAAAATACTCTGGAAGCACATAACAGCAGATTTGAACAGGCAGAGGAAAGAATCAGTGATGTGGAAGACAGTACAGGTGAAATCAGACAGATAGTGGAACAGATAGATAAAAAGATAGAAAAAAATCCAGCAGGGACTTAGAGATTTGAACGACAACACAAAATACACAAACATATGCATTGTAGGCATCACACAGGGAGAAAAGAAGGGAAAGAGGATAGAAGATGTGTTGGAGGAAACAATGACTGAAAATTTTCCAGCCTTCATTGAGGGATATGGAAGTACATGTCTAAGAAGCACAGCACATCTTGAAGATTGTAAATCCTACCAGGCCTATCCCAAGTCATCTACATGTCAAATTGTCCAATGCTCAAAGCAAAGAGGGATTACAGATATCAACAAGAGAAAAGAGATCCATCAAATTCAAGGAAAATTCAATAAGAAAAAGTGCTGATTTTTCATCTGAAGCCATAGAGGCAAGAAGGCAGTGGTATGAAATAGTTATGGTGTTAAGAAAAAAAAACTTCCAGCCAAGAATTCTTTATCTAGCAAAGCTAGCATAAAAAAAATCTGAAAAAATTTTCAAAATATTCACAGATAAAGAGAAATTAACAGAATCTGTCAATAAGAAACCTGCACTGTAAGAAATACTAAAGGGAATTCAGAGGGTTGAAAGGAATAAGCAGGAGAGACAGAGTAGGAGGAGAGCATAAGAATAACTGAAATCATAAAAAGAGAAATAAAACCATATATGGCATACATAAATCTAAAGAAAATATGGCAAATGTAAGTAATTCTTTGACAGTAATAACATTGAATGCTAATGGCTTAAACTTTCCAATCAAGAGATGTAGATTGACAGAATGGAAAAGGAAATATCACCCATTTAAATGCTTTCTACAAGAAACTCAATTTAAACCCTGAGGCACAAGGAGGCTGAAAGTGAATGGTTGGAAAACAATTTTATATGCAAACAATAAAGATAAAAGGGTGTGAATAAGTATAATAATATCAGACAAAATAGACTTTAAATGCAAAACTACTATAAGAGAAAAAGAGGGCTACTATATAGTAATAAAAGGGGTAATCTATCAAGAAAATAAAACAATCCTAAACATTTATGTATCTTACCAGGTTGCCTCAAAATACATGAGGCAAAATTTTGAGAAAAGTAAGTGGTGAAATAGATGCCTCTACTATTATAGTGGGGGGACTTTAATAAACCATTATCACCATTAGGCAGAACATCTTGACAGAGAATCAGTAAAGAAACAGATACCATGAATAATAAATTAGAGGATCTGGACCTAGTAGACAAATACAGAATATTACACCCAAATAGAGTGGGATATACATTCTTCTTAAGCACACATGGATCATTCTCCTGGATAGACCACATGCTTGGTCACAGAACATCTCTCAATAAATTGAAAAAGATTGAAATTATACAAAGTAATTTCTCAGACCACTAATGAATGAAACTGGAAATCAGTAAGGAGCAGAGAAGCATATTAGGCACAAAGATATGGTAGTTAAACACAGTCTTAGGCAATTAGTGAGTCAAGGAGAAAGTTGAAAAAGAAACCAGTAACTACATTGAAATGAATGAAAATCACAACATAATGTATAAATACCTATGGGAAGCAGCAAAAGCTGTACAGAGCTGGAAATTCATAGCAATAAATGCTGATATTAAAAAAGAATAAAGAGCTAAAATCAATGACCTAATAGCACAACTCGAGGAATTAGAGAAAGAACATCAAAATAACTTCAAAGGCAGTAGAAGGAAGGAAATACCAAAGATTAAAGCAAAGCTAAGTGAAATTGAAAATAAGAAAGCACTGGAAAAAAATAAAACAAAAAAACAGTTCCTTGAAAAGATTAATAAAATTGACTAACTCTTGACTATACTAACAAAGAAAAAAGGAGAGAAGATACAAATACACAAAATAAGAAATGAGGAAGGGGTATCACCATTGACACCATAGAAATTAAGAGGATATTTTGAAAAATTTTATGTCAACAAGATAGATAATTTACAGGAAATGGACTAATGGTTAGGAACACACAAGCAGCCTACATTGACAAAAGAACAAATTGATGAACTCAACTTACCATTAACAGGTAATGATATTGAATTAGTTATCAAAAACCTCCCAATTAAGAAAAATCCAGGACCAGATGGCTTCACAGATGAATTCTATCAAACATTCTGGAAAGTAATAACATGAATCCTGCTTGAACTCTTACAAAAAATAGAAGGGGAGTGAACATTGCCTAACTCATTTTACGGTGCCAACTTCACCCTAATACCAAAGCCACACAAAGATACCATGAGAAAAGAAAATATTGCAGCAATCTCTATAATGAATCTAGATACTAAAATTCTCAACAAAATACTTTCTAGTGATATTCAACAATACATCAAATGAATGATACACCATGACCAGGTGGGTTTCATCCCTGGTATGCAAGGATGGTTCAACATAAGTGCAGGAATCTATCCTGCAAAGTCTTGTGGGGATCTGTCCAGTAGAGCCCATTACAGTGCAATGAAATTACTCTGAACATGGGGTTAAGAGAGGTCAGGGGAAGAACAGCTGAAGAAGTTATCCTCTGAAGCTGATCCCCAACATGGTTTTTATTCTCTTTTTCACATAGCAAAAGTTTAGGGTGTACAAGCAGGGTAGCAGGCAGCTGTCATGCACGTGAGGGTTGTAAATAACATCATTAGAATTCCAGGTTGATAATGGGGTAGCAAGATTACAGAACCATTTAGTGATATATGTATGAGATAAGGTGGCGCATAGGTCTAAGATAACTGATTTACAGAGCAAGGAAATTGAACTGAAAGTGGAGAATTCTCTGTGTGGGCAGAGAAACAGGCCTCCAAACTCTTTCTTAGATGTAAATATCAGAGAGTTCCCACATCTCCCCCTTTTCTGTTTAAACAAGAAGAAAAAGAACAGGGAAAAGTATCCTGAGACAATCCTTTATAAAAACTGCCCCCTTCCCAATAATTCAAAGTAATAAATGGGAAACAAATTTTGATAGTAATAGCAAGGCCAGGTCGCTGTCTGCTATTTGAGTTCTGAACTGAACTGTGCATGGGAAACAAAATAGCCACAGCAGCAGGAGACTTCCCTTGGGAGGGATGAGGGTCAGAGTCCTACCTCTTTAGGCCCTCAAATTCTCTCCTGATGGCCCTTCTGGACTTTGCCTATCTAAGGTTGTAACTTCCCTGAGGAATCTTACCTGTATCTGGCTACCAGCCATCCTCAGGGGCAAAGCAGGGTGGAGTGTTCTTCAACAGTATATGCCTCCATGGCCTCCATACCCAGCACCAGCTTTGGGACATCCTCGCCAATAGGTGGGGCCCCAGCTCTGGTCACTGGTTTTGGAGAACCTAGGTTTCTAATGCAGAGAAGGCCCAGCATTGGGCAGGAGACAGACAGTTTGACACCAGCTCTTAGAATGCTTACTCAACCTAGGGATGCCAGGCTCATGGAACAAGGCAAACTTACCAACGGAGTATGTACAGGACACCTGCAGGTTATCATAGAAACAATAGGAAGGGGAAAAACTAGAAAAAACTGTGTGCAGGAAGAAAAACGGGTCACAGAGTCAGGCAAATAGGTTGGCAAGTGAGAAGGAGGGAAAGGAGACCTTGGGGTGGAAAATTAATTCAAAGTTGTTTTAACCAAAAAGCCCCCAAGTCTCCCCCCTTTTGTTTCTTTGTTCTTGATTTCCAAATGCGGGAGGCAAGAGATGAAGCAGCAGCCAGGCTAATGATTTTCTGTTCAGCATGATGGGCTTGAGAAAGGGCCTGGCAGATTAACCTAAGAATTGATAATAAAACTAGAAGCATGATTATTCCAATGAGAGATATCCAGATTCATATGTTTAGGCCATGAAACCAATTTGAGTGATTTAACCACTGTGAATTATCATTAAATGTTTAAAGCACTTTTTGCAGAGCAAGAATTTGTATGAGAGATAGTTGATGTTCCAGGCACTGCAAGAGAGCCAGTATTTCTCCCTGTAAATGGGAGAAGAAGGCACCTTGAAGGTTAGTTTTAACTTGTTCCCAAGAAAGTTGGGAGCTATTCCAAGGCCAAGGGGTGGTACAAATTTTAATATATTACCAGTCACACTGCAAATCCTGTCTGGTAAGCAGAGCTTGTCGTTTTTCACCTATCCAGAAGATAGAGGCTTCTAAAGCATCAAGTTTGGTAAGAATATTATTATCGATATCAGTTTGAGTCATAAGTTTGTTGGTAACATTGGTCATAAATTGATTAACAACATGAGCTGTTTCAACATTCTGTTACGCTGACTGCCCTAGTGGTGGCAGTAGCAGCTATGATAATAGCTGAAAGAATGAAAGTTTTAAGTGTACTAATGAATTTTGTAGGTTTAATTGTTTAAGATTTCCCCAAGTTAATCCCTGAGTTAGGACAGTGTTATGGTATGATTGTGCCCAGGAGTTCCTTTGTTCCTCCATCATTATCTTCTCCATCTGCGGTATTGGGTTGAATGGGTGAACTTTCCAGCTCATGGTATAGCTTTACATGTTTAGCTGGCAGCCACTGGGGGTCTGTTGGAGTAAGTACAGAAGCATTCCCTGTCCCCCACATCATGAGTTCACAGGGTCCTTTCTAAGATCCATCTCCTAACATTTCTTTGTACAGAATTTTAGCTTGTATTTGATGACTCTCATGATGAGGGGAGAAATGGTTTTTAGCTGTAGAGAGGTTGTTTTTATTTAAAAAATTTAAAGTATATAGTGCAAGGGCTATTGTATTTTTATGGGAGGTTTCCATATTCCCCCTTTTTTGTTTCTTTGTTTAAGATGATATTATATATTCTAAATATTTTCAAGGTTGAGTTAATTTGGTTTTATTAGGGGTTATTTGGAAACTGGCTTGGGTAAGAGAATTTTGGAGATGTTTATAGAGTTGTTTTAAAAGTGATTTTAAAAGGGCTGCAATGAGGATATTTTTCATGTAATGATAAATACATTCTTGTGGGAAGGCAGATTGAGTAGGGCATAAAGTCTGAAAGACATAATATAGACACATGGTAGGGCTATTGAGCATTTCTTGATGCAGGACGTTTTATTGATATTTAGTTAGTGAACTTTTGTTAATAGTGGAAAGAATATAAAATAAATGAAAGATTGTTTATAAATAGGGGTTTAACTGTTATATTTCAATCTTTTTTGATATGTATACACACATTCACATGCTTACTAAATTGGGGGACACACTGATATACTTGGCTTATTTTTGGCTAGAGTTCTGGATAGATTCAAGGTAAATATAACATGTATATCTAGTTTAATAATTTTATACTGATAACTAGAGTGAGAAACAAGAATAACATAATCAATTAAAAGATTAAATTAATGTTGAACAGAGTTATAGAATGATAGATAAATAAAGCAGTTTACATATAAACTTACTAACATTTAGCTTTTGGCTGGGAAGTTTCAAATTATTAGCTGATACTAGAGTTTTGATTGAAAACACTTGTGTAGAGCATTTCTTCTTAGGGTGGGACTTTAATTGGTCTAACTAGGGATTATCTTTTTTTTACTGTGTTCAGGATTAATGAGCTTGATATTATAGATGCCAATTTATGACCACTGTGTTAATACCCAAGGAAGTGACCAGCCTCTTCATGAAGGAACACAACATTCTTTAGGCTGCACATTCCAAGTTTTATGCAACAGCTCTGAGAAAGTGGCCGCTTCCCTACATGAAGAGGGAGTAAAGTTTCTTCTTCCTTAAGGATTGTGGATTTTTTTAAGAGGAGCTGGGGAAGGAGGCAGAGGGGGAGGAGGAAGTTGGGCTGCCTCTTTGTCTAAAGCTAAAGGACTTTTGGGTGGGGACTCCTTTGGAGGAACAGTAAGCCCGGAAGTGGTATAAAGCAGGTATAAAGCTGTTTTTACTAGACTTTATGTTATAAGAGCAGAGGCAGAAATTTCCTCTTCCTGTTCATATTTTCTTTTTAGATTTTTTTCCTATTTGCTCCCATAATTCTAAGTCTAACATTCTTCTGTCAGGAAACCATGGGTAGAAATTTCAGACTAACTTTAATAAAGCAAATAGTTGAGTTTCTTTTATCATACAGTTAGCTGCCTTTAGTAATTGCTGAATAATTTTAACAAAAACCTTTTGCTCTTTTGAGAGTCCTGAACCTATGATGAAATAGATAATACACCTGACTGAATTTTGATACATAGGCAAATATCCTGAGCAGGCATTGCTGCTCCCTTACCTTTGGAATGATGAATTATCTGGATAAATTGTGTCTCTTTGACATACCAATTGTGCCACTGGTACGAATCATGTCGTGGTCACCACTTGCAGGATTCCATCCTGAAAAGTATTGCAAGGATCTGTCCAGCAGAGCCTGTGACTGTGCAATGAAAGTACTATGAACATGGAGGTTAAGGGAGGTCAGGGGGAGAACAGCTGAAGAAGCTATCCTCTTGAGCTGATCCCCAACATGGTTTTTATTTCCTTTTTCACATAGCAAAAGGTTAGGGTGTACATGCAGGGGAGCAGGCAACTATTATGCATGTGAGGGTTGTAAATAAGAATTCCAGGTTGATAACGGGGTAGCAAGATTACAGAAACATTTAGTGATATATGTAGGAGACAAGGTGGGGGTCAAGGTCTAATATAACTGAATAACAGGGAATTCTGTGTGAGCAGAGAAACAGGCTTCCAAGCTATTTCTTAGATGTAAAGATCAAAGGGTTCCCACATATAAGAAAATCAATCAATGTAATACACCACACAAACAGATAAAAATAAAATCACATAATAATCTATATAGAGTCAGAAAAAGCATTTCACAAAATATAGCACCATTTCCTGATAAAAACACTTCAAAAGATAGGAATAGAAGGAAACTTCCTCAAGGTGATAAAGAATGGCCACTGTTGCTGCTCTTATTTAACACGGTGTTTGAAGTAATTGCTTGAGCACTTAGGCAAGAAAAAGATATAAAAGGCATCCAAATTGGAAAGGAAGAAGTAAAAATTTCACTATTTGCAGATAACATAATTGTATACCTCATAAGCCCTGAGAAATCTACAACAAAGTTTTTAGAGCTTATCAATGAATTCAGTAAAGTGGCAGGTTATAAGATCAATGGGAAAATTCAGTACCATTTATGTAAACCAAAAATGAGCAACCTGAGGAAGATATTAAGAAAAAGATTTCATTTACAATAGCAACTTAAAGAATGAAATAACTAGGAATACATTTTACTAAAGATATAAATAACTTCTATGCAGAAAACTACACAACATTGTTAAAGGAAATGAAAGAAAACCTAAATAAGTGGAAGAGTATTCCCTGTTCATGGATAAGAGGACTAAACATCATTAAGATGTCTATCCTACCCAAACTGATCTACAAATTTAATGTAATCCCAATAAAAATTGCCACAGCATTTTTTACTGAATTGGAAAATCTAACTATGAAATTTATTTGGAAGGACAAGGGGACCTGAATAGCAAAAGACCTATATAAAAAGAAAAATGGCATTGGAGGAATCACACTAATTTTAATACATACTACATAGCTATAGTGGTCAAAACTGCATGGTATTAGAAAAAGGATAGACATACTGACCAATGGAACTGAATAGAGAATTCAGATATAGATCCTCACATATACAGTCAACTGATATTTGACAAGGCCTCCAAGACAACTCAAGTGGGAGAGAATGGCTTCTTCAACAAATGGTGTTTGAAGAACTGGATATCCATATCCAAAAGAATGAAAGAGGAACACCATCTCACACTACTTATACAAAAATTAACTCAAAATTTATCAAAGATCTAAATATAAGAGTAAGAACATAAATATCTTCATCAATAATGTAGTGAAGTATCCACAATGTCTTTTATTGGGAAATTGTTTCATGAAATTTACACCCAAAGCATGAGTGATGAAAGACAAAATAGATACATGGGACTTCCTCAAAATTAAAAACTTTTGCACCTCAAAGGAGTTTGTCAAGAAAGTGAAAATACAGCCTCCTCAATGGGAGAAAATATTTGTAATAAATATTTATTTGTAATAAATTACAATTTATGACAAGTATAAAATAAATAAATCATGGTCTAGTAGTTGCCCCTGTGTAATCGAGAAATTTTGAGGACTAACTAAGAAGGAGAAAGGAAACTCACTGGAATGTTGATAAAAAATGTTTTCTTTGATAGGGGTTTGGGTTATACTGGTGATTTTTTGTCACATTTAAATGAAACATAAGAACTTAGGAT
>JAQZBX010051608.1:0-19322 GCA_029593785.1 Cabassous unicinctus | reverse complement strand
CGTGCTCTTGAATTTCATCCATTACTGTTGGTGTAACCTCATTGCAAGTAAGACATTTTGATGAGGTTACTGCAGTTAAGGTGTGGCCCGTCTCATTTAGGATGGGTCTTAATCCTATTACTGTAGTCCTGTATAAGCAGAATGAAATTGAGACAGAGGGAGAGAGAAAGCCATGGAAGCAAGAAACTGAAATTCAATGGAATCCAGAAGAGAACGGAGAAGTCAGGAAAGGCCGCCATGCGGATTGCCGTGTGACAGAGGAACCAAGGACCAACTGGCAGCCAGCCCCAGAATGCCAGTCTTCAGGAAGAAAGCATCATCTTGATGATACCTTGATTTAGATATTCCTTTAGCCTCAAAACCATGAGTTAATAAATTTCCATTGTGTTTAGAAAATATTGTTTTAGGAAATGTAGTTTGATCAAGTTTCAATTTTAAATAGTAGCAGTTTCTTCCACTAGTGGGAAATAAATCAAATTTTCTTTGAAAAGAAAAAAAAATTCCATTGTTTACACTGAACCATTGCATTGGTATTTGCTTGAGCAGCCTAGGAAACTACAGCAAGGTCTAACCCCCCATGTGCCCCATAATAGTGATTCAATAAATAAATCTTGAATAAATGCATGGATAACATGGTTGTATTCATTCAGTCAAAAAACTTCATTGAGCATTTACATGTGCCAGGCACTGTGTTAAGCTTGGAGAAAGATGGGATAGGTTGTGCTCTTGACCTCATGAGGACTCAGGTTGGTGGGAAAGATAAACAGGTAACCAGCTAACACAGTGCAGTGTGACTAGTACAGAGTGAAGAAACTACAATCTATTGAGGTCTAAGCTGAAAAAGACAGACCATAGAATCAGTGGACAACTGGGAGGGTCAGAGCTAGAAATGGCACAGACAGACACAAAACTCCAGGGACAGGGAGATTGGAAGTCAGATTTAAGACCAAGGATCAAACAAGAAATGCAGCAAAGCAAAAGACAAAACCCACAAGGGTACTGGAATTAAAACTGACCAGAGCAGGCAGATGGGCAGCCAGATTCCTGAATTTCCTGGAACATTAGTGTTTGTTTCTATTCTGAAGGGCCTTTCTTGGGTCCCAAGATTTTGCACCATTTCTCATTGTCTGATCTGACAAGAAATGAAATAGAATTTAAATCTTAGCAAATTGTATTCCTTAGACCCCAATTCCTCCATCCTTTTTTCTTTTCCTCTCTTTCTCTCCCTTTTTTCTTTTCTTCCTTCTGGCTTACTTTTAAAAATCTGAATAGGTGAAAGGTGAAATTGATTAGTCAATGGTAAATCACATAGATTTAATATTGGCAAAAGGACACTTTAATTATGAAGAATGGAAATAGAAAAATTGTCTTTTCTGCAATGTTTCCCTTTGGAGCCAACGAAGCCCTGTGCAGAACGTGGGGAGAGTTGAACTAGAACAGAGTATAGCAAGCTTTCAACCTTATGCAAATTTAAAATCCAAGGGAATGAAAAGTGCATCTATTAAAGGAAAGCTGAACACCTGTCTGCTCCACTTTTCTCTTATTGCCCAAACAAGAGATCTGGGGCTCCACTGTCTGGCAGACTTCCCAGAGATCTGGTCTGGGCCTTCAGCAGCACTCAAATATGGGGAGTCCTGGCAGGACTGAGCCAGCAGGGCTGAGTTTGTGGACAAAGCCTAGGAAAGTTGGAAGCCAGGAGCTGGCCCAGGTTGAGGCAGGCAGGGCTGTGTCATGCTAAGGCGAATGGCAGAAACAAGGAAAGAATATAGCTATGGAAGTCATACAGCTGAGTCCACTAGCAGAAAGTGGGACTGGGCATTGGGGGGGCCTTCAGAGAAAGGTCACCACATCACATGCCTATAAAGGTCCAGCTGGTAACTTAAATGAGGGCAGAGGACAGGGTATAATACAGTAGGGAGTGGTGAGTCCTGTGTCAAGCTGGAGCCCAAGTACCCCTGTCTGAAGGAGTCAGATGCTACTCAGATCCCATGGATTGTGGCCATGAGAGAATGCAGACCCAGAATTGCCAGATCTTCCCATTTTTTAAAGAAAAGCATGAAAAAATGGATTTTTATTTGGAACATCTCAGTTTAAAAATACTGGGCAAGTCAATAAAATCCAGGGTGGGGTGGAGGGAGGGCAAAAGTGGGGAAGAAGGATGATACAAGCCAGTTGACTTGTGCAAAATTTAAATGAAAGAAGGAGAGAAGCAGGGGGAAAAGCTGAAGGTGACACAGATGGGAGTGAATAGGGTTCCAGGAAGGGGTGAGGTTGGAGGAGAAAAGGACCAGCTTTATGGGAGGCAGAGAGAGTGATTTTCAGTACAACCTTTCTGCATTGCCACGGAGGCTTCATGCTGACAGCCCCCTCTCTGCTTCCCTGGTACCAGAATGAAGGTGAGGTTCTCACAATGGCCTACATGCCCCAACAGTTTCTGGACCCCCAGACTCTGTGGCATCATGTCCTCCCATAGGCCCCCTTCCTCTCCCCTCTCCAGCTCCATCAGCCTCCTTGCAGTTCCTTGAACATACCAGACACACTCCTGCTGCAGGGCCTTTGCACTGGCTGCTCTTTCTGCTAAGAATGCACTAAGCAGAGTTGCCTGATGCTTTACCTGCTTCCAGGCTTTGCTCTATGTCATTTCCTGTCTATTTGATATTTAACCTGCCACAGCACCCCGTTGCCTTTCCCAATCTCTATTTTCTCTCTCTCCAAATTGCTTATCACCTTCTAAAGTACTACACAATTTACCTACCTATTGTTTATTATCTGTCTCATGCCACGAGAATGTAAGCTCCTCAGAGGCAAAGGTTTTTGTTTGCTTTGTTCGCTGATGTATTGCTAGAAAAAAAAATTTCACATGGGAGACACTTAACGAATGTATGAATTTCTGTTTCTTCCCACTGTCATAGAGCTCTAGAGTTGAGATATTGAGGAGCTTCTCTTTCCGTTATGTACTTCATTCTTCCTTTACCCTTCCCCAAATTCAGTGCAAGTCTGCAAATGTTTATTGCGCTGTCTTGCTGTACCAAGCCTCACACTTACTGTTGAGAGCGCAGAGACAAAGGAGAAATATTTTCTACTCTTTATGTGCTTATAAACTAAGAGGAGAGACAGACACAAACTCATAGCCAAAATGCAACCTTTTGAGTATTATTCCACGGGTATGTAGAAGTTGCAAAGGGAGTACAGAGGAGGTGTCACCTGTTTTGGGCCTTGAAAGATTTTCAGAGTTCACCAGAAGGCAAGGACAGCATGAGCATCCAAAGGGTCAGGGTATGGAGGGAGGAGAAGTAGAATCAATGGGACTGATGCTGTGAACTTCATTTTGTGGAATATTTAAAATGAAGTTACTTGCAAGACGTTGGCTTATGTCTCAATGGAAATATGTCCATTGATATTTTTATGTTTTCCATACCTTTATAACAAAAGTTTTCCAGTTAAATATTTCAAAGCCTGTTTCTCTTCTGTCTTGAGAACTTTCCCTGAAATTTAAATCTCTGACCTCTGAGTGGTAATAAGTTTCTTGGATAGACAGCTTGAACTGTGAGGCTGCTACTTTATCTCATATTTAGATTGTGGACATAATTTTCCACTTATGTGCTATAAAAATACAAGTTTATTAACAAAGCAAACTAAAGTTTATTAACAAAGTGATATTAACAAAGCACTATTTCTATATGTTACTTATATATTGTCAGTTTTTAAAAACAAAATAACCTCTGAGATGCACTCTGTATACCTTCTCCTTTAGCCACAGTTACACAGCATTCTAACTTCACTTGCATCAAAAGCCTTAAGGTCTTTCTTTTTCTGAAATTGATTTAACTATTCAAACAAGATCTCTCAGACCTATTCAAAGGAATCTGTGTTTGTCTTTCTACAGTTTCCTGAGTTGTTTTTCTACATAGCAGGAATAAAAAATTAAACAGTCATGTTGAATTGAGATCCTTCTGAAAGTGGGAGAAACCCTCTGACTTTTCGATCTCTCAAACTCTCTGTTTAAAAGGCAGTAATTATCCTCTTAATCCTAAAGCAGAGTGAAGCATGCTCCCTCACAACAAGTATTTCAAATGTTCTAAGTGTGACTTGAACCAATGTAAGAATAGCACATCTCAGGAACAACTTGCACCCTCAAATTGACATCTTTAAAAAAAAAGGTTCCAGTTACAAATCCATATTTATGCTGGGCATAACCTTTTAACCAAAAAAACTTAAATAGAGATTTGGAAATAAATTAGTTTCTTTCAGCTAGATTAAGCAAATATTTACTGTGTGCTTCATTGCATAGACATTCTGCTGGGTGCTGGAGATACAGAATAAGACATAACCCCTTTTTCAAGGGGTACCCAGTTCATAGGTCAGTGGGCTACAGATTCATATACACTGTCTACTTTTATATACACAGTATATACATTAAATAAACCAAATCATTTACATTATAAATACAAAGAAATAAAATGGACACAGATAAATGTACAAGCCTTTAGAACAAGTTCTTTTATAGTTTTCCTAGTTATAAAAGTAAACTCATTGTATACACTGGGAACTTGTGAGAAAACATCTGAAGCAAACCATATTTTTGCTTCTTTGTGGGGTAAATATGAAGAGTTTTTAGCCCCAGATACTGTAGTCAGAGAGACATTTGAAAGCAGAGTATGGAAATTAAATACAAACCAAAAGGGCCTTCTAAATAATGGGGAGAAACCCATACTAGTTATAATTAACACAAAACATACTATTTTCCCTCCTAAATCCAATACCAAAGCTTATAGCTACAGGACTACAGGTGGGGGGGGGCAGCATTTATTAAAATGCAGGAGTTTTTATACAGGCCATTCACCCTTAGGCATCTGCATAGTATATACAGATGAGTGAAATAACAAAAAGGATACCTCGCTAGCTCGGATTAAACTGCCACGGGTGGCAGCTTTATTCTTGGAAGACTGAACTTTGAGCAATTGCAGAAAGAGACTCTTAACTAGATGGATACCAGTACAAGGGTGTGGCTGGTAGCGTGTGAGCTGGCATAGGCTGGCATGGGGTTAGTGAATATGACAGAAGATGGGAATGACAAAGAAAGGGGATCTGGACCCAAACTAGAAAATATCAGAGATTGCACAACACTGTCAATTGTAAGATAAACTATTAATTTAGGAATAGCTTTCAGGAAAAACCAACACTGGATTAAAGCACACAATTTTATTTTTGG
Organism: Cabassous unicinctus; assembly: GCA_029593785.1. Lineage (NCBI taxonomy): Eukaryota > Metazoa > Chordata > Mammalia > Cingulata > Chlamyphoridae > Cabassous > Cabassous unicinctus. The sequence goes on along the minus strand of JAQZBX010051608.1, from coordinate 14,110 downwards.
TTACTTCTCATCTTTATCTGTATAATTATGCATTATCTTCTTTTTAAAATAATGTAATCAAATCTTGAGTCTAAGCTTTTTTCAAACAATGAGTTCAATTTTTTCCTAAATCATTTTTGACCAACAGCAGCTATGCTTGCTATCATATGTCATGTTGCTCTTTCACAAATAGTACTTTTGACATCTTTGGCACCTATTATCTTTAGAATTGGCAATAAAATTTTGAGGTATAAGAAAAACCTCATCTGCATTTCCTATTTGACTAATGTAAGCCCCTCCCCCCCATTGAAGTACTAGAAATTAAACTGGTACTATTGAAAACTGGACAGAAAAGCATTTTTCTTGGTACCCAAGGCGTGCACCTTCAATAAGCTCTCTCATGGCTGAAAAGGAATTAAAAGACTTTCCTGGCTGCGTATGTGGGACACCACCAAGAGGTGCTTAACACCTGCATTTTTCTTTTATTCAAGACAAACAAGCTTTTGACATCTAATTTCTATGAGTTGCTCTCCTGTGTCCTTCACTCTGGAGCAGAAGGGAGAGAATTATGGAGCACCTGCTATATGCCAGGCATTTGGGCTGACACCTTCTAACTGCCAGTTTCATTTACTTTTCACAATGATCTTGAAAGGTCTTATTACCCCCAATCTATAGTTGGAGAAATGGAGGATCAAGAAGTTATTTAACTTGCTTGAGGTCAAACCCTGATTTGCCTGATTCTGAAGTCCCGCAGGATCAAATGTAGAATGGGCACTTGGAACCTCTCCAAATTAGGAAGATGCCATTTACAACCATGCCATGCTCTACTGCCCCATCTACCCTAATCTGTCTTGATCAGTTCACCCGACCTGGTATCCTGACATGGGAACAGTCCGACCGAATGTTTCTCTCTTACACCTTCTTTGATCTCAGGGGTGTATTTTTTTCATCCTTTGAACCCACCCCAATCATTTATTATTTCTTTCTTCTCTTTAACCACATAAATTTTTTTATCCTTTCTTATAACGTTTATATACTATCTTGAGTTATGCTGTGTGTGTAATTGTCTTATTTTCTCCCCATAGTTTATTGAAAGGCATGAGACCAGCTTCCGTGAGCCCAGCATCCTTGGTTTTGCAGGCCTTCCAAAGAGGGCTGCCAGCCTTACCAGCAGCATGGCTGGTCTTTTTCCCAGACACAGCAGCCTTCACATGATCCACCTGTTAACCAGTTCACCCGTAACACCTCCTTCCAGAGCTGCTGTGGCCTGTTAGTTACTTCTGACCTGCCACTACGCAATCAATGCCCAGAAGAACTACGGGCCACTCAAAAGAATTTTTAAGGAATCCTTCAGTGTAACAAAGAACAGTACAAGATGTCTTCCATATATACATAGAAATATATATGTAACATATTTTGTAACACCAAGCTGGTGCTTAACCCTGCCTCTCTGAACATGTTGGTTATGGCATTACATGAAGGGAAAGGGAAAGGTTCTTGTCATCTAAATTTACACGAATCAAAAGTAATAAGCCTCAAACCAAAATAGAATGCAAAGTGACTATGGATCTTAGATAAGGAAATGCTTGTATCAGAGATGGCTTCTAGCCAAACGAATTACCGGAGCAGAGGAAGGCTTGAAAGCATCTGCTAGGTGGGTTGGCTTAGCCAGCATGGATTTTGCTTAAAATTCCAATACCTCCCACATTTCCACCTCAAATACTGCAGCCTGTGCCCTTCAGGATAACAGATCATCAAAGTCACATCTTTACCGTTCACCTTCCCTCCGCTGGTATTGACTCCATCTTTTATCACTTTCACAACCCACTACTCAGTCCTGATGCTCCAATATATGGAAGCCAAGTTTATAATCAAAGACTCATGCAACTACCACTGATACCATGACCCACTTTAGTAGCTGCTTCCTAGGAAAAGGATGAGGTCAAAAGAATGGATATGATTCTTCCCCTTACAGCTTAGGAACATCCCCAAAGCATGGAAGTCCTGCAGTGAAGAAGCCTATTTAAATTAGTTTTAATACCTAATATGACCAGATTTATTTTGACAGAATACCATCCTCCCCTACTCCACCCAGCTTTTGTTGTCCTGTGTTATTCTAGCTAAGGGAAGAAACTATATTAAAAGGTAGTTTTAATATTCTAGCCGTCTTTAGAACACAATTCAGGAAACACTACTGTCTCCCTTTCTGGTCCATAGCTATGGCCATTGCCACATCTTCAGTTTTCTGGGGAGATTTACTCAGGAGAACTCAACCCACTTTACTCTCCTAAGGAAATTCTCTTTTAGAAAATAGAGTTTTACCACAAATATATAGTCAGAATGTGGACTATGACAATCTCTGCCAAGTGATTGTCATTAAACCTCAATAGTGCCTGAGTATATGGCATTCTAAAATTTCCATTTAAATTTTTAAAAATCCAAAGATATTTTAGGGAAGAGGAGGTGGCTTTTTGTTTTGTGCAAAAGCTCCTTATGGAAATCTATTTATAGGTGATCCATTGTTTGCCATGTTTTATTTAAATAGAATTGTTGTTTGGGAAACTACCTTTTAATATAGTTTCTTTCATAAGCAAAGCTTTGTCTTTTGGAAATGTTTTATGATATTCAGAATAATTTGCATCAGAGAAAAATGTCTTATTTGAAGAACCTTGAGTGACTTTTCACTTCAAAATATGTTAGCCTGTCTATTCCTAAAGGCTCAAAGGAATCTAACCACGGCTTTACTCAATGCCTAGTGGAAGTTGCCAACTTTAAATATTCATTTATTCAGACAGTTAGTTGGTAAATATTTATGGTGCTGCTTACTTTGTGTGAGACTCTGTTCTTGATGCTGTAGATAAAATGGTGAATAAAGACAGAAAAGGTCCATGCTTTCTTGGATCTTATACTCTGGTAGAGAAGGGTAGAAAATAAATAAGTGAGAGCATTTCATATAGTAATAAATGCTGTGGAGGAAATAAAACACAGTAAAAGAAAAGAAGTGACTTGTAAAGGCAGGAGAAGAAGGGCTTCTCTAAGAAGGAATGAATGGAAGGAGCCATGGGTAAGGAAAGAAGATGGCAAACAGAAGGAGCAGCAGATGCCAAAGTCCTGAGACGGGAGCAAGCAGAAAGAATGTGAGTGTGCTTGTATGGGGAACGAGGGAGAAAGTGCCAGGGTATGGAGTTGGAGAGGGGTCAGGGACCAGGGCCAGCTGAGGGAAGCAGGCCCACCAGACTATACCACTGGCTACTCTCCTTGATGTCATCCACCAGTCTCCCCCACTCCCTGTCATTCACTGAAGGCTTCAGCTTGCCACACTGCTCCTGACATTAACAATCATTTTCTTAATATCCATGGAGAAGACTCAGCCTTCTGAGACTTGGGACACTCTCATCCAGAATTTGTTACCACCAGTAACTGCACCTCCTCTTGAAATCTCAGTTCCAAGTCTCCCCCCACCTCCTGTTAACCTCGTAGAACCTGCACTCCTAAAAATTCATTCTTAATCCTCACTGGGACCGTTAGTCTATAGACTCTCCCACTTTTCGCTCTTTATTACCCCCCATGCCCTCACCTCCCTCCCTAGTCATTTTAGAGTCCATCGCCACATTCAGTCCCTTTGAATTTAGACTAAATTGCAGGCAAGTGCGAGGTGCTGGGCATAAAACAGAGGAAAAAGGTGACCTGATTCTGCACTTACGGAATTTACAGTCAAGTGGGGGAACAGATATTAAATACATGAGGAAACATATAGATACGGGATTAAAAATTATGAGAACTGCTTTACAGGAGGTAATGATTTGCAAACTAGAACCATCTAATCCAGTTTTAGGAGATGAGGAAGGATTCCCTAAAGAGTATTGAAAGAATTTCCTTTAAAAATGGGAAAAAGTGTTTAACATTACTTTTTAATTATTTCAAAAATCCACTCAGCTTTTATCTAGAAAAAGTACTGACAATTCCTTTTTTTTTTTTGAAGTACCAGGGGCCAGGGATTGAAAGTGTGACTTCATATGTGGGAAGGTGGTGCTTGACCACTGAGCCACATCGGCTACCCTGAGTTGGTTTTTTCGTTTGTTTTGCTTGTTGTTTGTTGTTTTTTTTTGAGGCACCGGGAACTGAACCTGGGACCTCTTATGTGGGAAGCAAGCACTCAACTGCTTAAGCTACAGCCACTCCCCTGACAATTCCTTTCTAATGGCTCTCAGTACTTATGATATTTTCTCACACCTCCTGGACATATCACTCTTCCTTGGCAACTCTTGCTGTCTATGTTTTCTATCTATCTCTCCTCCTGCTTACGGATGCTTCTGAAGACACCAACAAAATGATCAGAACAGATAATAAGTCCATTGGAAATCCTGAAAATAATTGTTACCTTTCTTGCCACGTGCAACACACAGACACAATGTGCCATGTTTGTTAATTGAAATAAAAATTGGCACCTTAGATTTTGCAGTCAAAAGAAGTGTGTTGGATCTCTCCCCACATGACTATCTCTAGAAGCTGCTCTATTTATCCTGAATAGGTGGTTCAGACCTTCCTCAGAATCTAGGAACCATTCTTCCCTATGCAAGGAAGTATCTGCCTTTGATCTGTCTCCCCCCATAATCTGACAGTTTACTGCCTGAGTCACTGAACTTTTCTTCCTCCTGGGCAAGGGCATCTGTTGGATTTATTACAGAATGCTTTTGTCCCTCTTTCATGCCTGTGAACCTCACCCCACTGTTCCAAGGAATACATCATCTACTTGTAGCTCATTGGAACAAACTACAATTACTCTCTGCTAACCAGGGCAGGCAGTGTGCTGAGGACTGGCCCTCCAAAAGGGAATTGCCTGCATTCTATGACCTGCCATGTCTGTCTTTCAGTAGTCATCCATGTTTTACTAGAGCTTTCCTCTGGACACCTGACTCATCTGCAGACAGGAGCAAACTGACCAGAACAGATGATGAAACTATTGGAAGACAAGGGAAAGTTATCTTCCCTAAAATTCAGCACTTAAAGAATGAAGCTCTTTGAACTGGTTATTCTACATATTTAAATAAGGATGCCTTGGAATGCACTTAGGAGATCAGTTAAGAAGGTAAATGGAGAGAGAAAAAAGGGAGAAAGAGGAAAAGAGTAGGGGGGAAATGAGAATAGAGCACAGGGAGTAAGGAAAACTAGGGAACTAGCTTGAATTTTAGCCACCGGGAGGCCACGGGGTTATGAATTGCCGGGAGCCATCTCAGACAACCCTTTCACGTCTGAAGAGTTCCTCCTCTCTGTGTTGAGGCTTTCTTAGTCTCCGGTTCTTGACATAAGCTCTCTTGGGATCACTCTTGTGGCAGGGTGGATGACAAACTGGATAGGCAGAGATCAAAGTCAGATAGAGCCATTAGAAAGGTGCTGTGCTCATCAAGGTGAAAGATGAACTAAGACAAAGGCTATGTGCATGGGGAAGGGAGGAAAATGGATTAAAAAGACCTTGAGAAGGTAGAACCAGAAGGATATGAAAATTGCCATTTCTGCAAGGAAATGAAAAAGGTAAGTTCATGATAAGATTTAGATTTCTGGCTTTAATCATAGAATGCATTTTTCACTGGCAGATGTAGAGGTGAATGAAAGTGGACAAGACAGTACCTCAGGCTGCCCTGGGAGGGGTCCAGGGAAGGGAGAGACCCTGGCAGCCATTAGGATGCATGTGGAAGGAGGGCTAGAGCATGGATGGCAGAGAGGAACACACATTCTGACAATCCCAACCTTTCCCAATCAGGTCTATGGCAGATACTACTAATCAGTTGTGGCACTCTTTCCCATTGTGCTTGAACCCAGCATCAGAACACCTGGCAATAATGCTCCTGGTAGACATTATCAATCAGTTAAATTTAGTTCTGAAGATACAAGCTATTTGCCTTCTCTTCATCTTAGAGGTTTAGAGTACAGCTTATGGCTAAAAAGGGTGTGGACACCTGCCTGGATGGTCCTTGAATCTAGATCCTAAATCTTGGAAGGCTGAGTGACAAGCACTACCATCAAGGGAAACAATGGCGGCATTGACCTGCCAAGGGGAAGCAGGCCTGTCACAGGCTCAGAGGACAGCTTGCAGACAGCCTTTTCCTCCCATACAATTGCTGTCTGTTTCCCATGTTCTACAAGAGAAGGGGTGCACATTCCAGACAAGAGGACTATTTATTTTCCCACCGAAGGTGACACGTGGTATCCAGAGGTCAAGCCGAGACAGAGGCCATGTTTGCTGGGCTAAGCCTAACCTTTTCCCAGAGGCCTGGATTGTTCTGACAACCACCCCAGCTGTGTCCCCTGGGCTGGGAATGTTTCCTCAACTGCTCTGTACAAACATCCATCCGGGCTACCCAGCCTCCCAGATTTGTTTATAGACTGAAGTCAAGGAATAAGCGACTCCTCTAGAGGGTGGTGAGCGCCAGACAGGGTCCTGCCGCACATAGTGGGAGAAGGCTGCTCCTTCTCCATACGGTCTGAGAAAGAAAAGCAGAATTTAGGCTCTAAAGAGGTCTTCAAACCACAATCTGATTCCTTAAAAAGAAACTGCGTGACTGTGCTCTGTCTAGCAAGAAAGAGGACGTAGAATGACTTTCCTTCCTACTTACTTTTCCAGTGGTATGAAAATTCGTCAATGCCTCTCAAAGAGTTGGAAATTTTCTTAGACAGCAATAAAAATAACGACGATGATGAATCTTATTTGAACAGCACTTAACATTTTACAAGACACTTTTACAAATATTATTAAGAAAATTCTCAGTACAATCAGGAGTGATCACTATTATTAACAACATGTGATCAGAGCATGTGTTGGGTCAGGCACTGTGCTAGGTAAGTGCATAAGGGATGTGTGAAGATAAATGACAGAGTCCCTGGCCTGTGGAAATTCATGGCTGTGTGTGTGTGTGTGCACGTGTGTGCATGCACACGTGCATTTGTGTGAGGATGGGGAACAGTAGGACATTTTGACCTTGTCTCTTGGCTCAAAGGACTCTCAAAATTTGACTGCTCTTCAGGGGCAAATTTGTGTAGGGGAGTAGGGTAACAGCTAGCACAAATGCTGATCCTACCCCAAATCCACCAGTTGTAGCCACACCTGAGGAGGTTGCCTCAAAAGCTGCCTACACCTCGCTTGAAGGATCTGTTCACAGCCTAATTCAAAGACAGCCACCAGGCTTCATCTCGAGTGACCACTCTTATAGGAACCCCAGGTCTGCTATTTTACTAACCATGTGTCCTTGGGCAGTTGCTCAAGTGTTTTGTGTGCCAGGCTCGTCTTTAAAAGCAGTTACTACTATTTCTTACTTATATGTTGGTAATAAGAGTTAAATGAATGAGTGCCGAGAAGAGTTCGGAAAGTCTAACTAAGGTAAACACTTCATTCTTCTCTACATTCCTCCCTTCTTTCCCTCCATCCTGCCCTTATTCCTTCCTTCTTTCCTTCCATTCTTCCCATTTCTCTGTGGGAGAAGGGTGAATAGGAGGTGGGAAGGATTAGCTAAAACTAGGGCAGGGTCAGAAGAACCAAATGGACACATCCAAGCTCAAGAACATGCGGGAGAACCTAAGTCCAGCACTGGGAAACCAAACACAAACTCCACGTGGAAAGGCCAGAGGCAGGCTTGGAATTAGAAGGTATATCCAGAAACCAGAGGTCACAGTCAAGGGAATGTGGTCAGGGCAAGAGCTGGGTGAGACAATTAGAAATGCCCAAAGAAACCGTCGCTAACAGGCCTGGAAGATTTAGGTCACTATGCTGGATGGTCTAATAGGGTCAGAGCCCAGAAGAATGCAATCGTTCACCACCACCACCGCCACCAGTAATTTATTTAGGACTTACTTCCTCATGGGAATATGCTAATCCCTTTATTTATTTATTTATTTATTTATTTTTTATTGAAGTATATCATTCATATATGAACATACGTAAACTGTAAGTGTTCAGTAAACATCGTGAACTTATAAAACAAACATGCATAACATCATACAGGGCTCCCACACATCACCCCCCTCAAACACCCTGCATTGTTGTGAAACATTTGTTAACAAATCATGAAAGAGCATCGTCACAGTATTACTACTAATTATAGTCCATATCTTCCTCCTCTACACACTTTTTTAAGGATTTATTTATTTATTTATATACTTTTATCCATTTTTACCCCCTCCCCACCCCCCGTTTTTGCTGTTTTTGTGTCCATTCACTGGGCAACTCTCTGTGTCCATTTCCTGCCCTTTCTTCTCATCCTTCTCCTCCTGTCTTCACTGGGATTCGATCCTTGGAATCTCTGATGTGGGAGAGAGGTGTCCTACCACCTGCGCCACCTTAGTTCCTGGTTTTTCAGTGTATCTCGTCTTAGCTCTCCCTTGTGTCACTCTCCTGTTACGTCATCATCTTTTCTTTTTTTAATTTTTACCAGGTGGTCCCAGGGATCGAACCCAGGGATTGAACCCAGGTCCCTCCATATGGAAGACGGACACCCAACCACCTGAGCCACATCCGTCCCCCTGCTATATCTCTTAAGGTTGACCAAAGATACCCAAATTACAGTCTTTTCCCATACAGGATGGTCATATAATAAATCAGGCTTAGTTTATCACCAGCATTCTAAAAACCAGACCTAGGGAGAAAAACTAGGTCTGGGGACACACGCATGGTTTCTAATATAGCGAATGTTTAGCCTACCCTGATTATCACAAAATCAGGACAGTGAGAATATTCGCACTGCTAATCCCTTTATGTGCATTTCTTATATAATCCTCATACTATAATGAATGGCTATTATTATTTTCTTCATTCTCTAAACAAGGGGGGCTGAGGTTCAGAATGGTGAGCTTCTTGCTCAGGGTCACAGAACTGGACATGAAGGTGTAGAATCAGACCTGGCACTATTTGCTTGTAAGCCCATCCTCTAAACTCTGCTTCTGCCTTTTGCTCAAAAACATCACCTGAAAATCTCAGGTGCCCTGGTCTCTGGGTAATATGTTCTAAAGGCTGATTGGTGAATCGGACATGATTTTAGCAGCGGAAGTAGATAATAGAATCAAGGTGCAATTTGTTAAGGATCATAATAAATATATCTTCTGGCAGAAAGTGGTCAGGATTTTCCACAAGCAAGCTTAAGGATTGATTGAAGCAAGTTATATACAGAGCCTATTACAGTGCCTACCATTGTAGAAAATAATAAATGAAGAAGATGAGGAGTAGGAGGGGAGGAAGAAGATGGAATAAGGCAGACAGCCCTTGGAAGGGAAAAGCTTACAACTTTAAAGACAACCGTGTCATCTGCTTGGAGGAGCAGAGTGGCTTCCTGATCCCCCAGTTCACACAAAGCTATGGAGTAAGCAAAGTACTTGTGGAGTCTCAACAGCACATTGTAAGATGCCCCTGTTCTCCCTAATTGGCAAATTTTACTTTACTTACGCACTTAAATATGAGTGTGAAACTGCGGTGGGTGTGATTTTCTGAGGAAAGGGAACTACTCTAGAGGCTAGAGACTGTGTGTGTGTGTGTGTGTGTGTGTGTGTAGTGGAGGGCGCAGAGCACAAGGGTTTGGCTCTTGACCAGAAACTATTCCCTTAAGTATTTATGAGCCCTTGCTGTCATGTGCCCGACCCTTGAAGGGTGGTCTGAGACTTAACCTGGGGACAGGACAGTGTCAGGCCGTGTGACAACAGGCCCACCGGGAGCAGGAAAAGAAAGGAGCGTTAAGAGATAAAGTGGCAGGACCCGGCGACTCCTTCGGGGTGGGGAGTGAGGGGAATCGTTACCTGGGCTTGTTCCAGCGGCAGTTCTGCCAGGAACTGGGCTTTGCCAAAGGATCTGGGGTTTCCAGTGACAGAACACAGGCAGGTGGAGTCCGCTGGGTGTCTGTTCCCTCAGCTGGCTGGGGCTGAGTTAAAGCCAAGCCAGCTCAGCCCGGGCAGATGCAGAGCAGCTGCCTGTGCAGCGCCACCACGGCTCTCCCCAGCCACTCTCCTTTGGCAGCTCTGGCTCATTCATCCCAGATGGGCCCTTGTGGTCCCACTCTCTTAACCAGGCACAGAGCTGTCCTCCTTCACTTATCTTTGTTCTACGTCTATAGCCTTGCAGGACTGGCTCTGTTCTCTGGCCAGGTTTCTCTCTGTCTTGCTTCAGGCCTGTTGAGGCTACTCATTGCCAGTAACAGCTCCCTCCCCATCCATCCTCTGTACTCACAGACACCTAATTTAAAAAAATCTCCTCCAGGCTTAACTTTCCTCTCCCGCTCTCTGCTTCAAATCTTCCTGTTCTGGTTGGTAATTTAACGCAGATGTCAGCCACCTGGGTGTCCCCGATCCTCCAACCTGCGGGAGCATTTCTACCCCTTAATAGTTAAATGGCTCAAACCTTATTCCATATATGAGGGACACAGCACTTACAATACCCACAGTGTCCTTCCTTTCCTGGAGTCTTGATCTCTACTCTGACACCTCCTTGTTCCATTCCCTGCATCACCCCATTGGCTCCATTTCTCCCTAATACAAGGCCTCTTACAGAGTAGACCTACTGAAGGTTTTGGGGTAAACATGTAGAATCTAGCACAACACATCAGAGATCACCACCTACAATCATGAATTGCATGCCATCGTTTAGATAGCTGATGGACATTTCCTGCCCTGGGAAATCTCTTGCTGGCCAGGTTCTCACTGGGCTTTGCCATCATCTTCTCAGGGTTGCTGTCAGGCTTGAGAATCTTCCCCTTCCCTCCCTTGCTGCCAGTTCCCACTCTCACCACCAAATTCCTATTAATTTTGAACTCAGAACACTGACTACTCACCCCTACCCACAACTGAATTCCTGGATTATCTTTGCTCCTCCAAAAACTCATTAAGTAGTTCTGCTGAACTCTATCATCTTTTCAGGAATTTTATCCAAAGGAACCTAAAGAAGTCCTGAAATAGCTGTTTTCCCTTTAGCGTTCCAACTTCATTAGAGGGGACTCCTTCCTTTGTCAGATGAACACCCTTCCTCTCCTCCCCTCCCTCCCCCACCAGTGATGTTGGAATTGGGTTTGTTTTTTCCCTCCACCATTTGGTTTCCCAGCTCTCATCTTATTACCTTAGCTGGAGTCTTCTATTCCACTTAACCCCTGGGTTGACCATTAGGCTGCTTGGATTTGATTTCATTTTCTTGCCTCACTGCCCTTGACAACACATGCTACAGCCCAGACCAGGTATCCCACTCCAGCGGGGCCTGACGCCGTGGGATTTCTGTCTGGAGGGAGCATGGGACAGTTCTTTGGAAGGCCCTTCTTATCTGCCCATCCTGCCCCCGGCAGCAAGGCCATATCTTCAGTGAGTAGTCCCCTCATCCCTGCACAGAACCTGGAAGCAGGGATGGGGCTATCCTCTGAGGTTGGAACGTCAGGATCAAGGGGACACAGGGCAGGAGGGATCCCGGCAGACTCTTGGCTTGGGGACTGGCTGGATGAAGGTGATGCGAACGAGAACAAAAGCAAAGCAGGTCTGGTGAGGAAAGTCCCCTTTCAGGCATGTGAGGGCTGAGGTCTCAGTGGGACAACCAAGGGGGAAAGTCCTTAAGGAAAGCAGCTGGGAAAACAGGTCTGGAGCTACTGGAAGGAAACAGGAAAAAGCGGAGGAGAGGAAGGGGAGTAAAGGGCAAAGAAAGTGGCTCTATGGCCATAAAAACTGCCTCCTGGTTGGCTTTGCTCCTCCAAGAGCTCCTGGGGGACCAGCGAAGGCACGTGGTCTGACATCTCCCCACCAGCAGAGCCCAGCTGTGCCCCTTGAACCGCGGCTGCAGCAGCCCTCACACTTAGCCAGCACAGGCAGGCAGATAATGCGCTCTGGTGTTCAAGGACAATCAGACTCAGCAAAGCGTGAAATCAGTTTTTTCCAACTAACTCACTCCAGGCTGAAGGAACAGTTTCTATCTTCAGGGTGGGGGGTGGGGAGGTAACTTGTCATTCCCTGAAGCAATTTACCTGTTTCAATGGAAGACATTCTTTTAAAGATCAAGGAGTATCTGTGCCAACCTGGGAATTGCTCCTGTGTGTGTCCAGGCAAATTCCTTGGGATGGAACACGGAAGCAAGACGGACTCTCTTCTCCACCTCACATTCAAGGACTTGTGATGGTGGCAGCTGCGTTAGGAAAGCAGATGTTACACATCAGAAGCCCAGAGCCACTGGGAACCAAGAAAGAGGTTTCCTTCATTTGTTCATTCAGCTTACATTTTTCAAGCACTTTCTAGGCATCAGGTCCTGGGCCCCATTGCTTCATAAAAAAGACAGAAAATACACTAGAGTGTTAGGTGTGTAGACTCTGAAGTTGGACTGCTTGAGGTCAAGTCCTGGCTCCATCACCTATAGCTGTGTGACCTTGAACAACCTGCCTCATTCTCTGTGCCTCAATTTCCTTATTTTCAAAATAGGAATATAAACATTTTGCCCCCATCATAGTATTATTGTAAAGACAAACTGTCAGAATGCATGGGAAAGCTCTTAGAATCATCCCTGGCACATAGGAAGTACCATATAAATGTTAGTATAGGAAAAAAACACTTCCAATTAATGTGGTATTTGCAACATTGATGGAAACAGGTACCAGGCTCTCTGTGAGCACTGAAGAAGCTGTCTCTAGGACCATGGAAATAGTGATGGCTGCACTGAGTCTTAAAAAATGATAAGGAACGTGTACAACACATTCAGAGAACTGCAGATGGCTGAGCCCAGGTTCACGCAAGGATGAGGCAGGCAGTGAAGAGGGAAAGATAGTCAGGGGCAGCCCGCTGAGGACCTTGAATGCCATGCTCAGGTACTTGGTATTTGATAATGTGTTGTAAAGATGATTGCAGCACTGTTTCTAGGAACTAAAATGCCATGCCATTATCCACTTGCCTTGGAAATATTCTTCTGATCAGGAAGGGGAATTACGGTCTGTTTATTTTTAACAATATTGATTTTTTAAAAACCTCTCATCTCTTTGCCAATAAACCATTGTGCCACTGATGCCAACCAAGCCCATGCCTGTGCTAGCTGGAGTGTAATAATTGTTTTTCCTCATGGACTGACTGAAGCATTGGTCTGTGAGGCAGGAGTTAAAGTTCAAATTAGATGGCATTTGTTCCTTATTTAGGCCCACCTGTTCTGAATATTTAACAAAGCTGGAAAAAGGAGTGGACAATCTGTGGCAGTCTTGGGGTTGGGGAAAAACTCTCCTGGGAAAGGTAAGCGTGTGTCTACATACGCACCCTCCCAGTGGGGTCTTTCTAGGCCTCACACCTCTTGGGAAGGCGTGTTTTTGAGGGTCCTTGTCAGGATCCTTTCCATTTTTCACCTAGTAGCGGCCTCTCCTTGTTGGTTCCAAATAATTTAATTTGGAGAGTCACATGCAGTGCCTTAGGAAGAACACAGGTTTCACTGACAAAAGACGTAGGCTGAATGCCACCTCTGAGCCCTCTGTTTCCCCCTTTGTAAGGTGGTTAACGTGAGGCTACTTACCTCAGCGGGTGTTTGAGAGGATGAAGAGAGGTCACGTGTGGAGGCTCTGACAGACGTCCTCACAGCTCAGCTCGGACCATTGTTACTATTGTTCAGTCTGATCCCCTCTCCTGCAACTGCAGGTTCGTATTGGTGCAAAACTGAAGGCACAACACCAGAGACACATGCTGTTTAAGAAATGTAGGCCCGTGCTGCCCCCTGGGGGCTAAGAACTCAGATGTGGGTCTGAATCTGACTTTCGGCAGTGGGGATGGGGACGGTTCTTGTGAAGATTAAATGAACCGATGTGGATAAAGTGGGTTTCTTGGTTTCCAGCTAATAGTAAATGCTCAATAAATGGCAGGTACTAACTCTGCAGTAGGCTTTTGGGAGTGGAGTAAGTGGCAGTGGTGTTGGGGAATGTATCAGTCAGGATTCTGCAGAGAAACAGAACCAATAGGGGACACACACACACACACACACACCCCTACAGCTCACCAGATCGTGGGGACTGGCAAGTCAGCTTGAAAACTCAGATGAGAGTTGATGTTGCAGTTTTGAATATGAAATTTGTGGGGAAGGCTGGAAACTCAGGCAGGATTTTAGGCTGCAGTCCTGTGCCAAAATTTCTTCTCTGGGAAACCTCAGTTTTTGCTCTTAAGG
>JAQZBX010051607.1:0-19336 GCA_029593785.1 Cabassous unicinctus | reverse complement strand
CATAGGTTTTGATATGTTGTGTTGTCATTTTCATTCATTTCAAAGTAGTTACTGATTTCTTTTGAGATTTTCTCCTTGACTCACTGTTTGTCTAAGAGTATGCTGTTAACTTACATATTTTTGTGCCTAATATGATTCTCTTGCCCTTACTGATTTCCAATTTCATTCCATTGTGGTCAGAGAAATTACTTTGTATAATCTCAATCTTTGTGAATTCATTGAGATTTTTTTCTGTGGCCTAGCATGTGGTCTATCTTGGACTATGATCCACGTGCACTCGAGAAAAATGTATGTCCCACTGTATATGGGTGTAGTGTTTTGTATATGTCAATTAGATCAAGATCTTCTAATGTATTAATCAAAGTCTTTGTTTCTTTATTGATTGTTTGTTAAGATGTTATGTCTAATGGTGATAATGTTGTATTAAAGTCCCCCAGTATAATTGTAGAGACTTCTATTTCTCCACTTAGTTTTTCCAGTGCTTGCCTCATGTATTTTGAGGCACCCCTGTTAGGTGCGTAAATGTTTATGATTTTTCTCTCTTCTTGAAAGATTACCCCTTTCTCTAATATGTAGTGTCCCTCTTTGTCTCTTACAATATTTTTGCATTTAAAGTCTGTTTTGTCCGATATTAGTATAGCTCCTCCTGCCCTTTTTGGTATTGTTTGCTTGTAAGATTGTTTTCCAGCCATTCACTTTCAGCCTCCTTGAATCCCTAGGTCTAAGTTGGGTTTCTTATAGACAACATATAGATGGGTCATATTTCCTAATCCATTCTGCCAATCTGTGTCTCTTGACTGGTGAGTTTAATCCATTAACATTCAGTGTTATTACTCTCCAGGAATTACTTACATTAGCCATATTTTCTTTGGGTTTATGTATGTCATTTTTATTTCTCTTTTTGTCTTTTTAGTTGTGCTTACTCTTTCCTCCAGCTCTCTCTCTCCTATTTTTTTCCTTTCAACCTGCATAACTCCCTTTAGAATGTCTTGAAGGGCAGGTTTCTTATTGGCATACTCTCTTAATTTCTGTTTATTGGTGAATATTTTGAAATCTCCATCATTTTTGAATGCCAAGATAAAGTATTCTTGGTTGGAAGTTTTTTCTTTTAGTACTTTAACTATGTCGTACGACTGCCTTCCTACCTCCATGGTTTCAGAGGAGAATTCAGCATTTAATCTTATTGAGCTTCCCTTGTACGTGATGGTTCTCTTTTTTCTTACTGCTTTTCGTATTTTCTCTTTGTCTTGAGCATCAGACAGTTTAACGAGTATTTGTCTTGGAGGCGGCCTGTTGGGATTTATACTGTTTGCGGTGCACTGTTCTTCCTGGCCCTGTTTGCCCATATTTCTCAAAAGGGTTGGAAAGTTTTCAGCCATTATTTCCTCCAACACTCCTTCTGTCCCCTTTCCCTTCTCTTCTCCCTCTGGGATGCCTAATGTGTATGTTTTTGCATTTTGTGTTGTCATTCAAATTCCTAAGTCCCTGTTGGATTTTTACTATCTATTTACCTATCTGTTCTGCTATCTGTTTGATTTCAGATGTACTGTCTTCCACATCAATTCTTTCCTCAGCCTGTTCAAATCTACTGTTATGTGCTTCCACTGTCTTTTTGATTTCTTGGATTGTGCCATTCGTCGTCATCTAATCCATTTTCTTTTTATGTATGTTTACAATTTCTTCAGTATGTTCTCCCAGTGTCTTCTTAATATCCTCAATCTCTTCCTTCACTTCATTACGTTTGTCCACGATATTTGTTTGGGCAGCTTTGATTATTGTTCAATGTTCTGCACCTCTTCCTGGTTTTAGTTTGTTCATTGGACTGGACCATGTCTTCCTTTTCCTTAGTATGGTTTGTAATTTTTTGTTGCCCTCTGGTCATCTTTTTATCTTGATGTGTTTATTCAGTTGATTAACTTCTCTCTTTACTCTAAGGTTTTATTTAATTGCTGTTTTTTGTGTGTGTGTTAAGTTTTCTTTGATACTTTGTTCTTCTTATTCTATTTCATTTCTGTTGTTTATGTTCCAATTACTTGTTTTGACTTCTTCATGTCTCTGATCCTCACTCAACTGGAAGTTGGAAAGCTGTGTCCTGGTTTGCTTGTCCCAAAGCAGGCCCCCATGGCAGCCTCTGGCTTTTTCTTTGTTGTTTTAGTGAGAGGTAAGATTTATATGTCTAACCCATCGGCCATTTTCCTACAACCTCAGTAAGGTTTTTAAATTGCCATATGATTATAAAATTCAATCAGAAATTCAAAGGGCCCAAGAAAATAAAGAAAATCTTGAAGAAGAGCATGTTGAAATACTTTGCTATAATGGATATCAAATCATACTTATAAAGCTATAGTAGTTAAGACATTATGTTAATATAAGAACAGACAAAATAAAAACATTGGAACATAATAGACTAGAAATTGACCCAATCATAGACACACACTTGATTTATATCAGGGTAGCACTGCAGAAACTCTAGGTCCTTGGCTATGTTACATAAAAGAATTTAATAACATGCCAGTTCAGTTAGGCCAGTTATTTATTAAGGAACTGAGAGAAGAAAACAGAAATGGGAGAGAATAATAGATTATGATTATGAGTTTGAGATATACTTGTGGGCCAGTCCAGGCAGAAAAAGAGAGAGAGCTTGTGAAGTTTCTTTTTAAACCATTAATTACTCCTCCCTTTGTTAATATTCCAGGGAGGAGTCTTTGCTGTTTGGTGTTTTGATTGGTTACCCAACCCATTAATTCCCCTGGGGGGCCCATTGATAAGGCCCCTTAAGAATATCTGGGGCTTTTTCTTGATCCCAGATGAAATCTTCATCCAAGTGGGGAATTCTCATGAGGTTCTTCCAGAAGACTTTTGATGGGGGTCTTTCCCTCAGGGGAGTTTCCAGATAGGTTCCATGACCACATGTTTCATGGCTGTGATTTTCTGCCAGGTCCCAGATTTGTCTTCTCATTCCATAAACTAGCCTGCCTCAGTAGAGAAAGTGATTCTGGAACAAATAGAAATTTCCCTGACACCATAATAAAAATCTATTACAGATAGATGAGAGAGGCAAAACAATAAATCTTTAAGATTTCTAAATGACAAATAAAAATATGAAAAGATGATCAACCTTTGAAGGGTACACAATTTGTAAGTTTGGCAAGGAATGTGATTTACAAGGCAGGTGAGGTCAATACGTTGGCCAAGCATCTCACTCTGAGTTTTTCATAAGTTAGTTTCCACTTTAATCTTGGAAAAGTATAATGAATAATAACCATGCCATACTTAGTTTTTGTCTTATTTTTAGTTAGATTCTGGCATAAAGCTCGTTTGTCTAATTCCACCCCCCCCCACCCACAGAGTGTAATTCCAAGTGGTTTTAATTGTACCTGTCTACAAGTACCCAGGAATAAGGTAGTTCATAAAATTGGCCAAAGGGGACTAGATAGTCTTTACCTTTGAGGTATATAAACATGATCTTTCCAATACCTAATTCATTTAAAGCTTATAGTAATAAGTGATTCTGAAAGGGGGTCAAATTAAAACATGGAAATAGGTACTATGCTAGCAAATCTCCCTCTATGGGAGGTTCAAGCTTCCTGTGATTTTTGCCAGTGAAAGCTGTCAGGTTTGGGACTTGGCTGAGAGGTTGTAACTGTATAGCAACATAGGATGACGGATTGGCATAAGGGTTAGGGTGGCATATCTAGCAACCTACTAATTCCTTTCCCCAAGCTAAGGCTTGTGAAGTTTTAATAACAAATGTTCTTCCCATTTATTCATGAGGCAAGGGAAGCTGGGTAGGGATAGAACTGCAAAAAACAAAATGGAAGGAGCCATTTTAGACTTCTGTAGTCTGGAGAGGTTATTATGGACTAATTTGGATAAGGCTGTGGTGAGAGGAAGAATTTTGACTGGGGGCTGCAAGCTAGAACCATAAATCTAAGTTAGCTAGTGTATTAGCCAAAAGGGGGTGCTAATGCAAAGTACCAGAAATCTGTTGGCTTTTATAAAGATTATTTATTTAGGGGAAAAGCTTATACTTACTAAGCCCTAAAGAGTCCAACTCAAGGTACCATAAGAGGTACTTCTTCATCCAAAGTCTGTTGCCATGTGCTGAGGCAAGATGACAGGCAATGTCTTCAAGTGTTCAGTCTTCCTCTTTCCTCTTAAGGCTCTATGGTCCAAGCTTCTTCCAATCTCAGTTGCAGGCTGGCATAAGGCTTGTCTCTCTTCCTCTGGGGCTCATTTCTTTCCAGATTCAGCTAATCTGTTCTTTTCACAACGTCAGCTGTAAACTATCAGGCTCATCCCTCTTCCCAGGGCCACGGGGTCCTCTGTGTATCTTCTCTGTGTGCCTACTTCTGTGTGAGAGTCTGTTTTATCAACCCACCAAGGGGCTGGGACAAAACGCTGAGTCACACTCTAATTTTGTGGTTGAATCAAAGCCCTAATCTTAGCATAATTTAATCAGATGGCTCGGGTGAATCTAATGCAATCAAAGAGTTATCACACCCAGAGGAACAGACCAGTTTACAAACATAATCTACATTTCTTTTTGGAATTCATAAATAATCTGAAACTGCCACAGCCAGGATCCAAATTCCCAGAGATATAAGTATGGAAGCTAGTGGACATTTCTAGTGGTATCAATGGTGCTTTTAGAAAAGCAATGTAAGCCCATTTAGGAGTTCACAGGTGTACTCGCCATTCTGATGTGGATCAGCTGACACTGGTTGTGATACAAGGGAGCTGTGTTTCTACTCTGGAATGTCTGTCATTTCACTGTAGTGTGGTGGATCCATGGTGCAATTCCCTGAAACTTGAGAGAAGAGTGAGTGACAAGTAGCACTCTGTAGGGCCCAGTCCACTTGGGGCTGAGCTGACAGTCAGGATGGGTGGCTTTCCAGATGTGAAGCCGTACCCAGTCTTCTGTTTCAATATTATGCAGTAGGGTTTCTGTGGGGAATTTAAGATGACTAGGGGCAATGTTTTAGATTTCATTCAGGGCTGCACCCAAAGATCTAACATGTTGGATAGTAGTTAATTCAAAACCGGCATGCATGTTACCTGTATATTCATTCTTAAGAAATGGCCTTCTGTAAGTCATTTCATAAGGACTTAAATCAAGTCCTCTTTGGGAAGCAGCTCTTACTCTCAGCAGGGCAATGGGTAAAACTTTATCACACTTAAGATGAGTCTCTAAACAAACCTTAGCTATGGCTTCTTTCGAGGTGTGATTTATTTGCTGTCTTTCCAGTAGATTGAGGTCTCCAGGGAGAATGCAAGTGCCAATCTATACTCAACAATCCACACACATCTTTGTTTTTTTTAGACAATCCACACACATCTTTGTTTTTTTTTTAGACATAAAAGCTGCTCAGTTATCAGTTTGTGTGGAAATAGGAAGTCTGAACCCTGGCATGATTTCTTTAAGTAGAATTTTTACCACTTCTTGAATGATTTCTGATTGACAAGGGAAGACTTCTACCCATCCAGTGAAGGTGTCTAGAAAACTAGAAAGTATTTGAAATTTAGGCTAAGTTTAACAGTAGGGTAACTTCAGCAAGGCTAAAACCTCGACTGGCTTTAGGGGCTGACAGGTAGCTTGTTTTGACGATTGGTCAGTCAAATGATTGCCTTTAGCTTCCCAGGTGTGATTGTTTTGATGGACTTTACAATGGACTTCACAATGGACTACTGCAATTCTCTGAGAAGCATAACTACATCCAACAATTTAAGAATCAAGTCAACATGTTTTACGTCCTTACTAGCAGAAGTAAGCAATTTCTGTTCTTTCCATATGGCCTCACATGCATGTAATACTGCAAAGGTATACCTTAAATTTGTGTAAATGATGACTTCCTTTCCCATACCCAGTTGTAAGGCTCGGATCAGAGCTATTAGCTCTGCTCTTTGTGCTGATGTTTTAGGAGGTACGGCCTCAGCTTCTGTTTCATTGAGGGTAATGATAACATTCCCAGCACACTGCTTTCCATGGTCCATAAAACTGCTACCATCTGTAAAAAGTTCTAGGTCCAGGTCAAGGAGTGGCACATTTGTGAGTCCTGTTCTACTGGAATATACCTCATCAATTAGTTGTACATAATCACATTTAGGAGATAACCATTCACTTTCATAATTGGGATCCAGCATGAGAGTGACTGGGTTTAGCTTAACCACTACCTTCAATTCAACATTAAGATTGTATAACATTGCAGCTTGGTACTTGCTTAATCTTCCCTTGGTGAGACAATGCCCCCTTTTTGTTCTAACTATATTAAAATGTAGTGAGGAGTAAAGATCACTATAAGCTGCCCCAAAGTAAACTTTTCAGCTTCTTGCAAAAGATCACAGTTGGCTGCCACAGCCTTTAGGCAAACTGGCTGCACTTTGGCCACTGGATCTAACTGTTTAGACAAATAAGCCACTGTTCCAAGTATTGCCTCTAAAAGGTTGGGTTAGGACTCCTAGCGCAACTCCTTGACACTCATGCACAAACAAATGGAATTCTTTCATATGGTCAAGCAGTCTCAAAGCTGGAGCAGTAAGTAATTTTTGCTATAGTAACCAGCAATGTCGAGAAACTCTCTGAGTTCCTTTTTGTTCTTAGGCTCTGACACTGGGCATAAGGCTTCTTTTCCACTGAGCAAGAGGGCCTGTTGTCCTTCTGATAGTTCAAATCAGAGATATTTAACATAGGTTTAAGTAATCTGGACCTTCTTTTATGATACTTGATATCACTTTTCAGCTAATCTCTTCAGCATTATTGCAGTGATTACATTTGAGGCTTTCTGAGTTTTACAGGCAATGAGTCTATCATCTACCTATTGGAGGAAGAATCCTTCTCAGAGCTGTACCACCTGTAAATCATTGCATAGGGCTTGCCCAAAAAGGGTCAGAGCATTTTTAAAACCTTGTAGAAGTACAGTCCAAAAACATTGTTGTTTTAACCCAGTGTCAGGATCTTCCTATTCAAAAGCAGACTTTTTTGCAATTGCTTCTCTAATGGCATGCAGGAAAAGGCATCTTTTAAGTCCAAGACTCTGAACCAGGTGTAAGCATCAGTAATATTAACAAGGACCATGTAGGGCTTGAACAACACCAGATGGATGTCCTCCGCTACCTGATTGATAGCTCTCAAATCTTGCACAAACTTATATTCTTGCCTGCCAGGTGTAAGCACTGGCAGAATAGTGGTATTAAAGTCTAATTGACAGGGTCAAATTGTGCCCACTTGAGAAATTTCTTGATTGGAGGTGAGATGCTGACTCTAGCCTCCATCTGAGTGAGTACTGTTTTAGATGTGGTGGAATAGTGCTTGGCTATAGTCTTACCTTACTTCCTATGCTTCAACTACCCATGCTGGGAGTCCCCCGGTACCCCATACCTTGGCTGGCACCCATTGTTTTCTTTCTTTGGGCATTCCAAACCTCTCAGTGTTCTCAGCCAGACCTAGTAGGGCTGCTTGGAGGGCATAGGTGTGGACAGCTGGACCTATATGTTCACTTCATTAGGTGAGAATGAGAGGGAGGCTTGTAATTTGGAGTGTCTCAGCTGAGGAGGGGAAATGAGAACTCAGGCATGCAGAGGAATTTATGAGTTAGTTGAGTTTCACCAACCTGATATTGCAGTGGTTGTAAGAAAGATTTAAGGCTTTTATCCTCAAAACACCAAAAATAGGAACTGTATTATTCAGGGTTCTCTAGGGAAACAGAACCGACAAGAGATCTGTAAATAGTATGAGATTTTGTAAAATTGTCTCACATGAGCGTGAGGATGCACAAGTCAAAATTCCATATGGCAGGCTGCAACCAGGTGCTCCAGTGAAGGTCCTTGATGAATTTCCCAGGAGATACTGGCTGTCCATAGGAGAGATGGGAATTCTTTCTCTCCAAATGCTAAAATCACTTCCCTTTTTAAGGCCTTCAACTTATTGGATGAGATGTTACTCATTGCTGGTGGCAATCTCCTCAATTGATTATAAATGTAACCAGCCATCTATAGAATCAACTCACTGATGATTAAGTCCATGAGATACCCTTGTATTACCATTAACCTGATGCTTGTTTGACCAAACAACTGAGCACCATTACCTGGCCGCGTTGACACATTAGCCTAACCATCTAGGGACTGATTCATCCATTTCTTGACTTAGTCTCTGGTTTACAACTGACTAAGTGGCTCCAGTGTCCATCAGGAAGTCAACTAACTTCTTATCCACTTTGAATGAGACCCCATGTTCAGTGTGGGTGATCTGGATGGTTTCCTGACCAGTGGAAGGGGCTCCCGGGTCCAATCTTTCCATGTCACTGTCTTCATCCCTATCTAACTGTGGGAGTTGGGCCATTGGATGGGATGTCCTAGCCCCTCCCTTCTTGGAGAGACTTGGGCATCCCCATTCCCAGTGTCCTTCTTCCCTACAGTAGGCACATTGCTTGGGGCCCTATGGTTTTTTTGGATCCCCAGGGCCTTATCTTTTTTTGAGCATCCCCATCATTCTTTCTTCACCTTAGGGTCTGTGGGTCTATGATAGCTACTCCTATAAACCTGGCTTTGTAGGTGGCATGCTTCCTTTGCTTTTTCTGACAGGTAGACTCCCAGTTGTGAAAAGCTTTAAAGGCAGTCTCTACTAATTGTGACATAGGCATGCCCAATCGCCTTTCCAATTTCTGGAATTTTCACCTTATATTGGGAGTACTTTGACTAATAAATGACTTGTTAATGGTTTGCAGGTTAGCAAAGTCCTTTGGGTCAAGATCAATTTACTGTCTATATACCCTGATTAGTCTTTCCAAACAGACAGATGGTTTTTTTTCAGAACCTTAAACTATTTCTTGAATTTTTTAGGGCTTCAAAGGTTAATTAGGTACTCCTTTCCTGAGGCCTGCAATGATGTATGCTTCGTGTGATCTAATTTAGTCCAGTCAGTTTGCTCATTTGGATTCGAGTTTGGTTCAGCTCTGGGAACTGCCTGGTCCTCCTGAACATGTGCTGGATTGTTTGGATTATTGTTATTCAGCAAATAGGTGTGGTCACGGCTTTTTCCAATACCACCTGGCTCTCTTCAGAGATTAACATTACATTTAGTAGGGACTAGATGTCTGCCCAGTTAGTATTATGTGTTGTGAAAATGGAGTTGAACAAGTTTTCCATCTTCTGAGGATCCTCCTGATAATTTGGAACTTGATCCTTCCAGTTATACATAACTGAGGTCGAAAATGGAGTATGGACAAACAACTTCTTGGCCAGCCTTGATTATCAATGCCTGCCAGCCTTTGCCTTGATGAAAATTGCCTAACTGAGGAAGGCATTCCCTGGCCAAATTGAGCATCTCTCTGGGTATGAGGTCAGGAGGCCGTTTCTGGGGAATCTAAAGGCAGTTCTGGGTCATCTCTTCCTTCGCCCTCTGTACCACCCTCATAAGCAGGTGGGGGAGCTGTGAGGTTTAGGAGTAAATCCAGAACTTTGGCAGAAGGGCTGAAGTCAGGAAGGGGTTTCTTTCCCTCCTTTGGCTTTTGACCTGAATCTAGCTCCCAACTAGCTAATGTTATTCTATGTCCAAAACATTGATGTCTTAGTTGGGCATTGTTAACTAAAGCCATAAAACATTGTACATAAGGTATTTCATCCCATTTACCAAGTCTTTTACAATACAAATCTAACTGTAAAATAGCATTATATTCAAGAGATCCCTTTGAAGGCCATTCTTGACCATCTTTTAATTTGTACTGTGGCCATGCAGTTTTACACACAAATATCACTCTTTTTAGTCATTGGTTCATTACCAAATTGTATCCAAAGTTTCAAAATACAATCTAAAGGACATTTCTTTTTTACCTCAGAAGTCAGTTTGTTACCCATGTTTATGAACTTACCTCCTATTCCTCTGAGAAAACCCAATATACCTACACCACAGCTATAACCATTTTTTAGCCCAGGCTAGGCAGGGTCTCCTGTATCTGATGGCTGCTGCCCTTACCAATGGCACCCTAAATGCATCCAAAACCAATAAACCAGAAGAGCTGAGCCACTTATAGCTTTGGCAGAAGATTTAAACCCACACCCACAATAACTATTCCAAAGTCAGTTAGATCTTGAAGGTACTCACTGGAATCAAGGAGTAATCTCTGCTCTTTCATTGGTTTATCTGCTGCTGTCTGGACCAGGGGTGCCCAGGGCTGGAGATACCCAGTCCAGGCTCTCAGAGAAAACAGGCTCCTGTGGCTGGAGAGACAAACTCAGGGAATACTCACCCCCAGGGGGCTGATGAGTCTACCAGGCAGCAATCTTCTCAGAGACTGTAGGATCCCAACACAGTGACCAAATTGAAGGGAACCTATGTGAATTCCCTGGGTTCTTGCCCAGTGCAGAGAATTTAAGGTTGATCACACAAGGGAAAGAGTTTTACTAAACCAGCAGAGATCAGGAGAGCAAGTAGGGATAGGCATGTTGCAATGTTAAGTGATATTGATGGATTTGTTTAATTGGAAGTGTATAAGTACAGGTCCAGAGGCTGGCTGGGGTAAGCATCAGGTTACAGGTTTCAAACTGGGTTGTAAATTGCTTAATTAACACCCATTAAGAACTGGCAAACTTTGACTGGAGTAATACATAAGGTTGTATATAGTTCAATCCACATAATATAATGAATAAGGAGATTTAACTAAAACATTTGTAAATCCCTTAGACTAAACTAAACAGAAGGGGTCATCAGTGGGCTGTTAAGAATTGACTAAATCCATATCAGACATAGGTGGTAAGATAGGGAGAATACCAACAGGAGCTAGTTAAAAGTTAAAGATTACCAGCCAGCACCGCCCAACCCAATAGCATCACTGCACCACTGTCGTGCCCATCCACTGCACAACTACATCCTTTCACCTTATAAATTTTGCCCATATAGGTGTTGGCTCACAACCCTCTATTCCCTTTCTGTCTTCTGTAAACCTATCTTCCAGACTCTAGCTCTGTCAGTCTGCTCAATTTGCTTAGTTCATACCAGTGAGGTCATGTAATATTTGTCCTTCAGTGCCTGGCTTGCTTCACTTAACATAAGGTGAAGGAGGTAGGGTGTGCGAGGGTTGCACTGTCCATGGAACTGGAGGGAGGATCGGGGGAGGGAATGGATGAACTCTGGGGATTTGCGGGTATGTGGTTGAAACTACAACATTAGGAATGTTTTATTTTTGGCTAATACTGCAGAAGAGGGTTACTGGTTTAGGGTGTTAGATGTGGGGGGCATGCGGGATAGGGTGCAACTGGGGCAGGCTTCTAAGGAGTATGTTGACTGTTCATTCTGTCATACTGCCTTGTATCAGTGGGTGGAGATGCACACAATGAACAAGAAGGTGTTGGACTCCCATCCTGGTGAGTCCTGCTTTCTTCTCAAATAGAGGGGCAGGAGTCTTTTGAGAGCATAGGCAGTGCCTAATAGGGGAGGACAGGCCAGTATGTCAAGCCCTCAATGTTGTTGCAAGTAATTATGAATCTTGTTCTTCAAAGAGTGAAGCTTGGTGGTTGCCATGGGTCCTGAGGGGAGGAGGAGAGAGGAATAGAATAGATGGAACATGGGGGCATTGGAATTGTTCTACATGATCTTGCAATGATGGATATAGGCCATGTTAAATTTCATCAAAATTTATAAAACTGTATGTACCAAAATGTAAACAATAATGTATATCATTGACCATGGTTAGTAGCAATGCTTCAATATGCACATCAATTGTAACAAAGGTACTATCCACATGTAAAATGTTATTAATAGGGGAAAGGAGAAAAGAAGGGGGATGTTGGGTAAATGGGAATCCCCTATATTCTGTATGTGACTTCTCTGTAATCTAAAACTTCTTTGAAGACAAAATGAGAGAAAATAAGACATTGGGGTAATAAATGGAAGAAAATGTCACTTTATATACAAGACAACAGATCTTATGGTGATGAAAGACATAATGCCAAAAGATTTTTTTTTTTGCTTTTAATATTTCACCAATTATATATTACTATATTTTTTTAATTTTTAAAAAAATTTTAAAAGATACTTAGATTCCATAAATGTTAGACAAAAGATATAGGGATTCCCATATGCTCCACCTCCCATACCTCCCAAATAAACATCCTTCATTAGTGTGGCACATTCATTGCAATTGATAAATGCAATGTGGGGCTTTGCCATTAAGCATGGACCATAGTACACATTGTAGTTTACACTTTCTCCCACACAGTTCTGCATGTTATGTGATGATATAAAATGGCCTGTATCTGTCATTGCAATGACACTCAAGACGATTCCCAAATCCTGAAAAAGCACCTATATTACAACTGTTTTTCCTTCTCCCTGCCCCCAGAGACCCCAGTGGCCACTGGCTCCACATCAGTGTTGTAATTATTTCCATTGCTAGAATCACAAAATATCTATAGTAGAATACCAATAAGTCCTCTATAGTCCATAGCTCTTCCTCCAATCCCGAGGATTCTGGGATGGTGACCTCCAATTGAGAGGGGGCTTATATCCCATGGGGAAGATGGATGAGACTATCCTGCCTGCAGATGCAGACTGTCTCCATTCCCTGGGATGGCCATTGTCCATCATCATCTCCCCGCCAGTTGTCCTGGGTGAGTCTAATGAGCTGTAGAGTAGGTGCTGCAACTCTGCTGAAGTTCCAGGTCCAGCTGGCACTAGGATACCCCAAAGACTCAAGTCTCTGGACATACACCTACAAACTCCAGCACCAAGTATAGGTTTAGATAGAAGGGATAGATGATGCATGTGCAGGGAAGCCATAATTGAGTCCAACTGTTACTCCCAGGAGCACAAACTCCAAAGCAGGGCACACTGGCAAGGCACTAAACTCTGGAGCTATCCCTCCTGACCATAGCACCTGGGTGTCTCCACAACCCTCAGGAGTCCCACTATTTGCAGTAGTATCTACTTTGTAAGTCTATGAGATCCTGCTGAGATGTGTGTAAGCGTTACCTCTAGGATGACCTCCTGACTGACTTTGAAGTCTCTTAGCCATATAAACTCATTTGTCTTTACCTTTTCTCCCTTTTACTTGAGGTCTTTTTCCAGTTTCATTGCTAGTTGGGGTTTGGTAGCAATGCCTTGGTGCCGGGGAGGCTAATCCCCAGGAGTCATGTCCCACACTGGGGGGAAGGTAATGCATTCATATTCTGAGTTTGACTTAGAGAGAGGCAACATTTGAGCAACAATGAGGTTCTCAGGGGGCAACCCTTAGGCACTCCATAACAGTAGGCTAAGTTTTAATTTCAAGAGCAAAGGCTCATAAGCCTAGTTGCCAATATCAAGGGCCCATCAGTGGGTCATCCTCCTTCACCAGTCACTGCCCCTGCACTTGGGGGACTGTTGCGTCCTCCTTAGAGAATGTGGCAGAGCTCTCCAGGATGGGAATTCAGTATTCTCTCATTTATTGTGTGAGTCTCCACCCACAGTGACAATGCCCCATGAACGTTTAAACAATTTTACATACCTTATATATATGCTCAGGTGAACTGCCTCCCATGCATCCCCCATCACTGACACCCCACACCAATGATCCTCCCTCGCCCCAGTTGTAACCTTTCTGTGATCCAAAGCTTCTTCAAAAATGAAGCCATTACAATAGCCAAATGCTATTGGTAGGAAAATGGAACAGTAATGATAAGTTTCAATATAAGAAATAAAATACATAAAAATTAAAAAAAACTAAATATAAAATAAAATTAAAAGATTGAGATATTTAAAAAATGAAAAATATTAAAAAAAATTTTTTTTTGACATTTTGCCTTTCATTGCTGCAATATCTGGTGTCCTGTTTGTACCGTGGCACCTTCCCCCACTCATTCCCCAGTGTCTCACTGTTTTTCATTTTGTTTTCAAAGAAGTTTTAGGTCACAGCAAAGTCACACACAGAATACAGGGGGCTCCCATATACCCAACATCATCTCCCTTTTCTCCCCTGCCCCATATTAATACCTTTTTATCTGTGGAAGGTACCTTTGTTATAACTGATATACAAATAGTGACACATAGCTACTAAACATGATCAATGGTTTACATTATGGTTTACATTTTAAGCCATACAATTTTATAAATTTTGATGATATTTACCATATACTGTGTCCACCTTTGTAAGATCATGTAGAATATTTCCACTGCCCACTAAATAACTCCTGTTTGATCTATTCCTCCCTCCCACTCCCCTCGGGGCCCACTGTTACCCCCTGGCTTCACTCCTTGGATGACAAGATTCAGTTACATGCAACAACACTGAGGTCTTGACACACTGGTTTGTCCTTCCCTATTAGGAACTGCCCATGCTCTCGAGAGACTCTTGCCTGTCTATTTGTGAACAAATTGGTCCTCCTAAGGATGGCAGTCCAACTCCTTGCAGCTCATTATGTGGGTCTCCACCCACTGATACAACACATAATGGCAGAATGATCACTCACAAACTCCCTAGAAGCCTGCTCCAGATGCTCCCTGTCCCAAATACCCCCATTCAACACCCTAACCCAGTAACCCTTCCTTGTCATGTTGTCATAAGAGCATTCCCAACTTTATACTTTCAACCACATACTCACAAATTCCCAGTGTTCACCTAGTCCCTCCCCCAATCCTGCCCCCAGTTCCCTGGAAATTCCAACCCACCTTCTCCAATCTGCTCACCTCTCAAACCTGCACCAACCAATCCAATAATATCAATATCCTCCTGTCATATCCCTTCAATATGCAACTACACACTTTCACCTTATCATAGATTATGTCCTTATGGGTGTTGGCTCACAACTTTATTCTACTTTTCTATTTCCTGTAAATCTATCTTCCAGATAATAGCTCTCTGAGTCTGCTCAATTTGCCTAATTCATATCAGTGAGGTCATATACTGTTCATCCTTCAATGCCTGGCTTGCTCACTCAACATAAGGTCCTCAAGATTCATCCATGCTATCCCATGTGTTAGCACTTTATTCCTTCTTACAGCTGAGTAATATTTCATTGTATGTAGGTACCACATTTTGTTTATCCATTCATCTGTTGACGGGTACCTGGGTTGATTCCAACTTTTGGCAATAGTGAATAATGTCACTATGAACCTTTGTGTGCATATATCTCTTAGTGTCTTTGCTTTCCATTCTTCTGGGTATATACCCAGAAGTGGAATTGTTGGATCTTATCAAAGTTCTACAGTTAGTTTTTTGAGTAACTGCCAAACTGTCCTCCACAATGGCAGGGTTCCCTTTCCTCCACATCCTCTCCAACACTTATAGTCTGCTGTTATTTTAATAGCTGCAATTCTAAAGGGTGTAAGATGGTATCTCATTGTAGTTTTGATTTGCATTTCCCTAATAGCTAATCATGTGAGCATCTTTTCATGTGCTTTTTTGCCATATGTATTTCTTCCTTGGAGAAGTGTCTTTTCAGGTCGCTTGCCCATTTATTAAATGGGTTGTCTTTTTATTTTTGAGATATAGGATTTCTTAATATATGCAGGATATTAGGTTCCTATCAGATAAATGGTTGCCAAATATTTTCTCCAATTGGATAGACTGCGTTTTTGTTTACTTGAAAATGTCCTTTGTCTTGCAAGTGTTTAATTTTGAGGAGATCACATTTATCTTTTTTTTTCTTTCGCTGCTCGTCTTTGTGCGCAAAGTTCATGAAACCATTTCCTATTACAAGGTCCTGTAGATGCTTACTTACATTATCTTCCAAGGTTTTATGGCCTTGGCTCTTATATTTAGATCTTTGATCCATCTTGATTTGATTTTTGTATATGGTGTGAGATGGTGTTACTCTCTCATTCTTTTGGATTTAGATATCCAGTTCTCCATACACCATTTGTTGAAGAGGCCATTCTCTCCCAGTCGAGTGGGCTTGGTGGCCTTGTCAAATATCACATGACTGTATATGTGAGGATCTATATCAGAACTCTCAATTTGGTTCCTTTGGTCAGTATGTCTATCCTTGTGCCAATACCATGCAGTTTTGACCACTGTAGCTTTACAGTATGTTTTAAAGTCAGGTAATGTGATATCTCCAATTACATTTTTCTTTTTCAAGATGTCTTTGGCATTCGGGACCTCTTACCCTTCTAAATTAATTTTGTAGTTAGTTTTTCCAATTCATTACAAAATGCTGTGTTTATTTTTATTGGGATTGCATTAAATCTGTAGATTAATTTGGGTAGGATAAACATCGTAACGATGTTTAGTCTTCCTTTCCATGAACAGGGAATATTCTTCCATTTATTTAAGTCTTCTTTGATTTTCTTTAACTGTGTTGTATAGTTTTCTGTATATAAGTCTCTTACATCTTTAGTTAAATTTACTTTAGGTATTTGATTCTTTTATTTACTATTGCAAATGTTATTTTTTTTCTTGATTTCCTCCTCAGATTGCTCATTATTGGTGTACAGAAATGCTACTGATTTTTGAGTATTGATCTTGTAGCCTGCTACTTTACAGAAATCATTTATAAGTTCTAGAAGCTTTGTTGTAGATTTCTCAGGGCTTTCTATGTATAGGATCACGTCCTCTGCAAATAGTGAAATTTTTACTTCTAACTTTCCAATTTGGATGCCTTTTATATCATATTCTTGCCTCAGTGCCCGAGCAAGTACTTCTAAGACAATATTAAATAGGGGCAGTGATAGTGGACATCCTTGTTTTGTTCCCAATCTTAGAGGGAAAGTTTTAGGATTTCACGATTGAGGATGATGTCAGCTGTGGGTTTTTCATATATTCATATTTATCGTATTCAGAAACTTTCCTCTATTCCTATAGTTTGAAGTGTTTTTATAGGAAAATGTGCTGTATATTGCTGAATGCTTTTTCTGCATCTATAGAGATAATCCTGTGATTTTTTTCATTCAATCTGTTTATGTGGTGTATTACATTGACTGATTTTCTTATGTTGAACCATCCTTGCATACCTGGGAGGAAACCCACATGGTCATGGTGCATAAGTCATTTGATGTATTGTTGAATGTAATTAGCAGGTATTTTGTTCAGGATATTAGCATCTAGGTTCATTAGAGATTGGTCTATAATTTTCCTTTCTTGTGGCATCTTTGTTTGGCTTTGGTATTAGGTTATTGTTGGCATCATAGAATGAGTTAGGCAATGTTCCTTCTGCTTCTATTTTTGGGAGACCTTAAGCAGGATTGGTGTTAGTTATTTCAGGAATGTTTGGTAAAATTCACCTGTGAAGCAGTCTGGTCTGGTCTCTTTTTAGTTGGGAATTTTTTGATAACTGAGTCTATCTTTTTACTGTTAATTGGCCTGTTGAGTTAATAAATTTCTTCTTTCATTGTGTAGGCTGCTTGTGAGTTTCTAGGAATTTGTCCATTTCCTCTAAATTATCATTCTTGTTGGCATATAATTTTTCAAAGTATCCTTTTATGATACTCTTCATTTTTGTGGGGTCAGTGGTGATATCCCCTTCTTCATTTCTTATTTTGTGTATTTGCATCTGCTTTCTTTTTTTCTTTGTTAGTCTGGCTATGGGTTTGTCAATTTTATTGATCTTCTTGAAAAACTATCTTTTGGTTTTGTTTATTTTTTCTAGTGCTTTCTTATTTTTCATTTCATTTAGTTCTACTCTAATATTTGTTATTTCCTTCTTTCTACTTCATTTAGGGTTAGTTTGTTGTTGTTTTTCCAATTCCTCCTGGTTTGCAGCTAACTCTTTGATTTTAGCTGTTTCTTTAATTTGATATATGCTTTTATGGCTATGAATTTCCCTTTCATTGCAGCTTTTGCTGCATCCCATAGGTTTTGATATGTTCTGTTGTCATTTTCATTAGTTTAAAGGTAGTTTCTGATTTCTTTTGAGATTTCTTCCTTCACCCAATGTTTGTCTAAGATTGTGCTGTTTAACTTCCATATCTTTGAGCCTACTCTGTTTCTCTGGCCCTTACTGATTTCCAATTTCATTCCACTGTGGTGAAAGAAATTACTTTGTATAATCTCAATCTTTCTGAATTCATTGAGATTTTTTCTGTGGCCTAGCATATGGTCTATCTTGAAATTTGATCCATGTGCACTCGAGAAGAATGTTTATTCCACTGTATTTGGGTGTAGTGTTCTGTATATGTCTATTAGGTCCAGATCCTGTAATGAATTAACTAAAGTCTTTGTTTCTTTATTGATTCTTTGTTGAGATGCTCTGTCTAATGGTGACAATGGTGTATTAAAGTCCCCCACTGTCATTGTGGAGGCATCTATTTCTCCACTTAATTTTTCCAGTGTTTGCCTCATATAATTTGATGTGCACTGTTAGGTGCATAAATGTTTAAGATTTTTCTTTCTTCTTGAAAGATTACCCCTTTCACTAATATATAGTGTCCATCTTTGTATCTTACAATAGATTTGTATTTAAAGTCTATTTTGACTGATATTAGTATTGCTACTCCCACACTTTTTGGTTATTGTTTGCTTCTAAGATTGTTTTACAGCCATTCACTTTAAGTCTCCTTGAATCCCTGGTCTAAGGTGGGTTTCTTGTAGACAACATATAGATGGTTGATATTTCCTTATCCATTCTGCCAATCTGTGTCCTTTACAGGTAATTTAATCCATTAACATTCAGTGTTATTACTCTCAAGGAATTACTTAAGTTAGCCCTATTTTCTTTGGGTTGATGTATGTCATATGTCATTTTTATTTCTTTTTGTCTTTTTAGTTGTTCTTACACTCTCCTCTAGCTCTCTCTCTCCTATTTTTTCTTTCAAACTGCATAACTCCCTTTAGTATTTCTTTAAGGGCAGGTTTCTTATTGGCATACTCTCTTAGTTTTGGTTGATCTGTGAATATTTTGAACTCTCCATCATTTTTGAATGCCAGCTTTTGTGGAGAGAGAATTCTTGGATGGAACTTTTTTTCTTTTAGTACCTTAACTGTGTCGTACCACTGCCTTCTTGCCTCCATGGTTTTAGATGAGAAATCAGCACTTAATCTTATTGAGCTTCCCTTGTATGTAATGATTCTCTTTTCTCTTTCTGCTTTTTTTTTTCATCTTGAGCATTTGATAATTTGATGAGTATATGTCTTGGCGTAGGCCTGATGGGATATATACTGCTTGGGGTGCACTGCACATCCTGGACTTGTACATCCATCTCCCTCAATAGAGTTGGGAAATTTTCAGCCATTGTTTCCTCCAACACTCCTTCTTTCCCCTTTCCCTTCCCTTCTCCCTCTGGCATGCCTATAATGTGTATGTTTGTGCATTTTGTGTTGTCATTCAAATCCCTAAGTCCCTGTTGGATTTTTACTATGTATTTGTCTATCTGTTCTACTATCTGTTTGATTTCAGATGTACTGTCTTCCACATCACTAATTTTTTCCTC
>JAQZBX010051606.1:0-19306 GCA_029593785.1 Cabassous unicinctus | reverse complement strand
CCATTTGTAGATAACTGCTCTACAGCATAAGACTGTCTTCAGATAACTATGTCTACAGTTAACCTACTTCTGGGACTGGAATATAAGAACAAGAACCAGAAGTCTTAATTCTAAGTTGAAGGGAGAGACCATGTTTATAGCAGTGCCAACATTTGAAGTGGATTTTTATACATTTCATCTCTTCAAACAGAAGGTAGTTCACTCTGGAAGAGTTTACCAAGAGAATTAAAAAAGGCAATATAATACAGTTGGAAGCTAAGTACTGTCTGGGCTTATTTATCATAAATCAAGTAGAACCATGTTCTAGGGAAATCTAGAAGTCTCCTGGAATGAATGTCAAACTTTCTGGCATTAGTATAGT
This sequence comes from Cabassous unicinctus, assembly GCA_029593785.1. Lineage (NCBI taxonomy): Eukaryota > Metazoa > Chordata > Mammalia > Cingulata > Chlamyphoridae > Cabassous > Cabassous unicinctus. Next base: position 18,945 of record JAQZBX010051606.1, on the reverse strand, counting down.
AATTAGAATAGAGGTTAGGCAAATTGGCCTGTCATAAACTAAGATGGTTTTATATTTTCAAATGGTTGAGAAAATCAAAATACCTTGTGATGTAAGAATTATGTGAAATTTAAATTTTAAAAAAGAAATTCATAACTTATACTCTGAAACTAAAAACACTGCTAAAAGAAAAATTCAAGAAGCACCAAATAAATGGAAAGACATCCCATGTTCATGGATTGGAAGACTAAACATTGTCAAGATGACAATACTCCCAAAATTGATCTACAGATTCAACGCAATCCCTACCAAAATCCTAGCTGACTTCTTTGCAGAAAATGATAAGCTGAAACTGAAATTCATGTGGAAATTCAAGGGACACAGATTAGCCAAAACTGTGGAAGGGGACAGTCCAAGCATGGCCTGCTGCCCTTACCTGTGAACCACAAGGAGTTTTATTATATATAGGCATCAGAGAAATGAGATTGTAGCTGGGATTGGAGGGGGTGGGTATGATAGGCTATAACATTTTTCATTTCTTTGATTGCTTTTAAGACAAGTGATATTAGGTGATATATTTGTATTCAGATGCAAATATTCTAATAATGAGGGAGAGATTGATGTTGTAGAAAAAGATGCTATATCCATCTAAGTCTAATCAGGAGATAGACACAGCACAGTGACTTCAACAAAAGAAGTTAAAGAATTGTTAAACTTTGATAAAAGAATGACTATAAAATATATTTTAAAACTCTATAGGGTATCCTAGGGCAGAAAGATAATACCCAAAAAAGGACCAACTTGGAAGGAGGGTGGTTCCCTAACCCAGGATTGGGATTCAGACCTTGTTGGAGAAGGTGCAATTACAACCCACTGGATAGAAAATTTGCTGGCTTTCCTGGACCAGAGCTGGTCTGCAGTCAGGAGGTCTAACATACAAGTAAGAGGAATTCCAGCAGGGAATGAAAAAAACAAACAAACAAAAAAAAAAAACCACAAATCTCAATGAAATAATTCAAGAAAAATTTTCTGAAATGAAGGACATGCCTTTCCATATTGAAAGGCTCTACTGGAGTGCCTAGCACATGGAGGTAAAATAGACCCTTATCAAGGTGTGTCATCGTGGAAGTTCAGAACAATGAGGACAATGAAAATACCCTCCAAGTTTCGAGAAAGGAAAAACAGGTCTTATACAAGAGGTCAGGAATAGGATTACAGCAGACTTCTCTATGGCAATGCTGGAAGCCAGAAGACAATGATATAATGACTTTAAAATTCTGATGAAAAATTATTTCCAATCTAAAGTTCTTTATCCAACAAACCTCCACTTTAATAGAGAGTAAAATAAAAATATCTTCATATCTGTAAGGACATCATTACCTTCCATGCACCCTTTCTTAAGAAGCTACTGGAGATATGCTCTACCAAATAAGAGAATAAACCAAGAAATAGGGAGAGACAGGAGCCACAAAATAAGGGGTCCAACATAAGAGAGGGGCAGAGGGAATGCCCAGATTGAAGGTGAATGGAAATCCCTAGACAACAGCTGTTTAACAACAGGCCTCAAGAGCAACCAGACTGGAGCAGATTAGAGGCTCTGGGATGAAGGTTTCCAAGGAGATGAAATTGATAGAATCGCTCATGTATTTGAACATATTAAGAGATTTACAAGGAAGGAAGGGTTTGAAGATTAATTATTGATAAGGACATTTAAAAACAAACAAACAAAAAACAACAGAAGTATTAACTCCAGGCAAATGAAAAGCTGTGCAGGAAAGAAAAAGTGACCATTGGTATTATATAGCCCAGCTGTGGTTAGAGTTTACACAGACATGGTAATGCAGACATTAACTATTTTGCTAAGCAAAATTTCAGTTTACCTATATGGGTAGGATGAGGGACAATAAGTCTATGTGTGCTGGGGATCATGAAGGAGACTAAGTCCTCATCTTCTGTAGTAGGAAATCCAAATGTGCCTAAAATTGAAAAATATAAAAAGAAGAAATGTAAGTATTTATATAAGCATTTGGCTATATGGTTGTAAATCAAATACTAAATTATCAGCCGAAAGAGTGTAAGTGATTGCTGCTGGGGAGGGGTGAAACGGGTGCAGACGGGGACCCCGGATTCAGTTACATGCCTTGCAGGACTATTCAACTCTATAAAATAATCTATGTTTAACTTTGATAAAATTATCACCACAACATAGTTAGTTTTTAAAAATAACCACCAAAACATAAAAACGATCAAGCAAAAATACATTATGCTAAATCAAAGAAACCAGACACAGAGTACCACGTATTATATGATACCATTTATATAAAATGTAAATATAAGTCAATTTATAAGGATGGAATTAGCTTAGTGGTTTGTAGGGCTGGGGAAGGATAGAGGGATTGAGAGGTGACTGCTAAGGGACGTGGAGTTTTTCTTTTAAGAGTAATGAAATCGTTCTAAAAATTTTTTGTGGTGATGGATGGACAACATTGTGATTATACTAAAAGCCATTGATTATACACTTTGGATAGATTGTATGGCATGTGAATACATCTCAATAAAACTGCTTAAAAAAGAAAGCTGCTACAACTCCTTACAAATGACAGATGCCTTTAACCATCACTGAATTATTCAGAAAAAGTTATACTGCAATTAAGTAAAATTGAAGTACCTTTTCTCTATTTTTTATTTTTATTTATGCCCCCACCCCCCCGTGGTTCTCTCCTCTGCCTCCTCATTGTTTGCTTGCCTTCTCCAGGAGGCATGGGACCGGAACCAGGACCTCTCATGTGGAAGGCGGGCACCCAACTGGTTGAGCCACATCTGCTTCCCAGTATATCTTTTTAAAAAGCACCAAATGTTAATAAGACAGATTTAAAAATCAGCTCAGGTATTGATCAGAATCAAAGTAATGTTAAGTGCTAGGAGCTTTACCAATGTAAATATCTGCCCTTTAGAAGTGACTGAACACCATCAATGATGAATAGTTTTTAATTCCCCTCAAAAACAAACAAACAAAGCAACAACAGCAACAACAAAACAATCAAGCAAGCAAACAGCAAGCAGCAACTCACCTTCCTTCTTCCCCCAAAATGAAACTGGGTTTTTCCACTTGCTATTCAAACCACACTATTCTGAAATATGTGGATTGAAATGCATTGTAGATGTGAACGTGCTTGGGAACTACAAGAGTTTTAAAATAACATTATTATAATAATTATTAATTAACAATCTAAAGCTCATTTGTTCATTCATGTTCTGTGAGTAGCAGGAAGCTGGACTCCACAGGGGTAGCACTGGGGCAAACTAGCACCGGCACCTGGACCTCACCTGCCCAGTACCTGTTTCCACGCCTACCTTTTCGGACAGCTGTGCCACCTTCAAGCTGTGTGACCTCAGGCGATGTCCTTAGCTCTTTTGAACTATTTGGGAGCAATAAAGCCTCTCTTGAGGAGTTGGTGTGAGACGCGAAGGCGAGATCCACGGACGTCCTTGGCTCTGATCAGTACCTGATGGGCGCTTCCGGGAGGCCCCGCACTCACCATGGCAACCAGGACGCTTGGCTCGCAGCCGCGTGCCGCCGAGCAGCAGCAGCCCCGCGAAGGAGAGGCCCCTGGCATGCGGCGCGCCGAGGCCACCGGGGCGGCGGGGACGCCCGAGGCCGGCCGGGACCCCCAGCAGCCTCGGCAGCCCGCGGGCCTGGGGTGCGGGGCGCGCGGGGAGCCGGGCGCCGGGGGCCCCCAGGAGCCCCGCGGGCAGTGTGAGTGCAGCGCCGGGGCCTGCGGGGAGGGGCGTGGTGGGGCCCGGGCGGGCGGCGGAGCCGGTGGGATGCCCGAGCCGCGCGGCTTTGGGGAGGGGCAGGCTGCTGCTCGGGGAAGACGCCCTTTCCCCAAGCCTGCTGCCCCCAGAGGCTGCCCGGCACAGCCGCTCGCCTCCAGCTCGGGGTCTGGGAGGGAGGGTAAAGCAACGGAATGCACATCTACACCATGTTTATGATCCAGGCGTGCTCGAGCGCATGGCACAGGCACGCGTGTGCCGTGTGTCCCTGCAGACCGTGCTAGACGTGCCAGAGACCAGGGCGCCGAGGTCCAGGCCGAGCAGGGGCCCTGGCTCAGTGCTGGAGAAAGGCTGAAGCCCACACTCCCGTCGCGTGGCCTCGCGGTGCACTGGGGAGGAGCCGGCCCCTGGGGACCTCCGGTGGGTGGGCGTATTTAGCGCAGTGCTGCGGCCGCCCTGCCCGCAAAACACTCCCGGTACCCGGGCGGGAGGCGGCGGCGGTCCGCGGGCCCAGCCGGCGGGTTGGAGCGTGGGCGCCGTCCCCAGCGCCCTCCCCCTGCCCTGGGTGTGCAGCTGCCCCAGGTCCTCCGTAGGCGCTAAGGAACGAGGCACCGGGGTTCCCTGGAGAGCAGCCGCTCAGGCCCGGAGGGAGGGTGGCAGGGCCTCCTGCTCCAGGCCTGCTTTTCAAGGAGCCAGAACCTCTGCCTCTGAGCAAAACGATCCTTCCTTGCCTTTGTTATTATCAGCTTGGCCAGGCAGAGGCCTTACTCAAAGCAGCCAAACCCAGTATATTTAAATAACTCAGGTTTAAAATTCTAAGAACCTTCCCCCTAAAGATGCTCGTATTTGAAAGGTCTTCATTTCTGTCTCTAGGAGTAAAAGGCACTCATCAACTCAACTAATATTGAGCCCTTACACTGCCAGGGAAGGGCAGGGAGGTGAGCAGGGAATGAAGGCAGGTGTCCACGCGTCCAGTGGCTACAAGGATGGGCCAGGGGTGAGCCAAGACTTCTTGCCCCAGCCTCCCTAGGACCTTTATGAGGGCGTTAGCCCAAGACACCCCGCTCACACCCACTGCTCACACCACACGGCGCCCTCCAGTAGCCCGAGACAGCCCGCTCACACCCACTGTTCACGCCACACAGCACCCTCAGTAGCCCGAGACAGCCTGCTCACACCCACTGCTCACACCACGCAGCGCCCATTCAATGCTCAAATGCCTCCAGCTCTTGGAAAGTTCTTCCACCTCCCTACAGCTTCTACTCCCTAACCACAGATCTACTCTCAAATATACACAGATGACGTGTGGTCCTTTCCCATAAAGACATCCTTGAATTATGTAAGAGCACCTCCTGAGCACACATCCAAGCTGTCATACACCTAGCATGACCTTTAAATGACTTTTAGCATTTTCACCTTGCTGGCTGGCCTCCTCCAACATTCTCCTTTTTAGTAAATCATTGAACCCAGTGTATTTGTCAGCCAAAAGGCTGCTGATGCAAAGTACCAGAAATCTGTTGGCTTTTATGAAGGGTAATTATTTGGGGTAAGAGCTCACAGTTACAAGGCCGTAAAGAGTCTAGCTCGAGATTGCTTTCTCACCAGTCAGTTGCCACGTGTTGAAGCAAGACGGCCGCCGATCTCTGCCTGGCCTCCCCTTCCTGGCCTTCCTCTCTCTCCTGGCAGAGGACTCTCTTCTTTCCAGGCCTTCTGTATCAGTCTTGACTCTCTTCCCAATGTCAGCTGCAAACTATCAGGCAAATGGCTCATCTCTCTCTGGGGCCCCAGGATCAAACATGACAGCATGTTCAGCATGTTCTTAGTGAGTGTCCATTTATATCAGCCCACCGAGGGGGCGGGGACCCAGCCTGAGTCACGCCTTATTGACGTAGCACAAGCAGAAGCCCTAAATCGATTTAACAAGCAAACTTAATCAGAGGCCCCTCACTGAATTTAATACACCCAGAGGAATAAATCAATATACAGACATAATCTTTCTCTTTTGGGGATTCATAAATAACCTCAAACTGTCACACCCAGTATTGTAAGTGTGAACTGATTAGTATGGTGCAGTGGGACTTCACTCTTCCTCAGTCTGAACACTATACCTGTATTAAATGGATCCAAAAGGACATCAGCTGCTTTGGCAGACACATCGTATTATTAACACTTAAAACAAACGCCACCCTGAGCTTCTCTTTCTCCTTCCCCCGATGACACCGGGCAAACGCAGTAAGCTGCCCGGTGCTCTCCGTGACCAACCTGAGACCTGGGGGTTTCGAGGAGAAAGAGCCTTTGTCGCACAAGTTGCACAAGGCAGGGAGAACAGGAGGTAAAACCTCAGCTCTGTCCCTGGAAGTGGAGAAACTCTGAGGTTTTTATGAAATTCAGACAGAAGGAGGTGGAGATAGTGACGTTGGGATGTTGGGAGATATTGGAAGTACGAAAGGCGGGGCAGAGGCTGCTCTTGTGGACTGACAAGAGCCACCTGGGGTGAGCACTGGGTTACAGATTACAACTGGGCCATAAATAGTTCAGTCCACGTGAGACAATGAGCAAGGAGGCTGAGCTGAAAGGTGTAAGCAGCCTGATTAAAGAGGCTAAGCTGAACAGGAGGGGCACTAAGGGCTATAAGAACCGAAAGCCGGCCTGGGGCACCGGACTTCAGGGGCTGTGCGCAGGAGGGCACCAGCCTCAGAGTTGGGGGGTGAGGAGAGGGGAGGCAGGTTGACTCGTGACTATCCAATTGCAAGGTAAAGATTATGCAGTGACAAAACAGCATCATCATCGAAGAAACAAGTGAGCGATCACAGGCACAGATATTTGCCTCTAGCTACGTCTAAAGGCTGACATACAACAAGGCTGTCAGTCATTTGTTAATTCTCAGTTGTGGGTTTCACCAATTGACAAGATTTGATTCGCGTCTTTCTTATGCAGTTGGTTAATAAATACAAGTCTTTACGTTTATCCCCATCAGTTCCATCCTGTGGATTTCAGCCTTTCATTCCAATCTTTAGAAGCCACGCTTTGAGTCCCAAGTCTGTCATTCAGCAGGTTAACCATTTGCACACTTGTGCACCACTCCCACGTTTGGTGAGCTTGCTAGCAATCCCTTTATTCAAATTATTAATTTAGATGATGATCCCAGCAGGGCCAGGTAGAATCTCCAGAAGCTCTCAACCCATTTGGCCTTGTTAAAAGAAAAACTTTTTCTGCAATTTGGGATCGCACAGCTTTTTTTGAGAGATTCATGAATGGGGCAGCATCCTGTTTGGGAAGTAGAGGGGAGCTCCAGTGGGAGTGGAGAGGGGAAGCCGGTGAGGAGATGTTAGGTTTCACCTTACGTAGGGCGGGGAGGGGTGGGCCTTACAGAGTGGGGATCAGGCGACATTGGTTGGTGTGGAGTGACCATCTGACAGGCCCTCTCTCCCAGACTGGTTTTTCACTAGGTGTTGCTTCCTGCAGTTCTGTAGGATGCCATCCACCCATCCATTTTCTCGGGAAGCCCCTGCAGGTCCACTGTGTTTTGTTGTTTTGTTTTGTTTTTTTCCTTCTGGAAAATCCTTTCTTGGAAAGGGGTCCCTTGCAGCAAAGCCCAGGGCAGGCGACCGTTTTATCTTACTCAGCCTGCATCTGCTAGTCGGCATCTTTGCATGGCCATTCAGCCTCCTCCAGATCCACGTTTTCAAAAGTGTTTGCTGAAATGCAGATACGTTGTGACTACATTTCCCTAATCTAGTCTTGTGACCCTAGAGGCTTGGGAGAGTCATTTTCTATGTATGTGTAATGGCTACAAGGTTGGAAGGAATATATAAGTTACCAATTTTGTTAATGTTTTTATAGGGAAGAAATTTTTATATTGTGAGCCACATAAGAGAATTAAGGAAGTGCTGGAAGAAGAACTTTATATTAAGAGAGATGAATGCCACATGAAAAAGCCACCTGCAGGTAATCTCAGTAACTGATGAAGCATATTTGTGAAATGAAAATGAAATTGTTTGATAGCAAGGTGGTTATTTTTATTTTTATTTCAAAGCCATGGTTCTTGGGAAATTCTTGAGCTATTTTATAATTAGTTTGCCTATGTACAAATAAACCTTTATATTTAGGGGAAAATGAATAATATATCAATGTCTACATTGCTTTCCCACTTTTTTGGGTAGGGTTATTTCTATTTAATGACAAGTAAATTTTTTCCCCAAGTTCCTGAAAAGCACGTATTTTCTATAAATATAGGTATGACAAAAACAGTGGTTCCCAAACTTTCAATTGCAGCAGAATTACCTGGGTGCTTGTTGGAAACAGATTGCTGGACTCCATCACCAGAGTTATCTGGCCAGTAGGTCTGGGGTGGGCTCATGAATTTACAGGTTTTCCTCGTTCCCCCCATGTGCAGAGCGTGTGGGTTTTGCGTTCTGGGCTTCGATAGGCTCACTGATGGCTCATTTGAGCCCCAGGAGCCCTCACAGATGTTCTTTCGGAACTGCTGGCACGTATTTCATGCTCTTCAAACACCAGGTTTTCATGGCAACTCTGTTGCTGGATGAGATCAAAGGGCTGTGCTCAGGGAACCTGTCGTTTTCTGTGGAAGGCGGTGCAACCGCCCGCGGGCAGGGTCTCAGCTCACCAAGGATGCCCGGGATCGGACGCTGCTGGCCCATTTCGGACTCTGTGACACACACGTTCACTTCAAAACCAGCCACAGAAGGACCTCCTGGGCCTTCTCGTCTGCTCATCCTTAAAAACGGGAAGCCAGCCCGTTAAACTCTGTGCTATTCTGGGTATATCTTCATTGTTTTCAAATGCGATGGTGACTCCATCACATTCAACCTCTGAAGCTTGGCATTGTTCCCACATCTGTGCCTCTTCTGGTCTCTGCTGGCTCTGCCTCCTCCTACCCTCTGAAGGTCGGAGAGCTCATCCCAGGCCCCTTTGCCTCCTCTGTCTGCGTGCGCCCCTGGGTGCCACACCGAGCCCTGTGCTAAGTGCTCAGGACCTCAGCGTTCATCTGTCTACCTTTCCCCTCTACTCCCACAAGCCTGCTTGACCCCTCCCCTTGGATGTCTAGCAGGCCCCAAACTTCATACATCCAAAACAGAACTCTTATTCTGCACCTCAGTGCTTTTCCTCCTGTTTTTTTCAAATAAATTTTATTGATACATGTTAATTAAGCATACAATCCATCCAAAGTGTACAATCGATGGTATTTGGTATAATCACATAGTTGTGCATTCATCACTTCAATCATTAGTAGAGCATTTTCATTATTCCAATAATAATAATAATAATAATAAAAAAAGCTCTACCCCTTCATAACCACCTCTCAATCTCTCTGTGCTTCCTCTGCCATATACAGCTGCTATTCTGTTGTACCACAGATATTTTTAAACAAAATGTGTTCATATTTATTCAACTGAATACTCGACAGTGGTTATCAGTAATTAGCTAGACCTATACATAGCAACAGAGATAGAGCCCCAAAATATAACAGGTGGAAACAAAGACTACATCCCTCTTGATGACATTTATGTACATTTTACTAACAACAAAACAATACAGTCTCCTTACAGATATTAAGTGAAAATGTAAAAAAAAAGATGAAAGCATAAACAAACTCAGCGCAGTGGTCAAGACAGCAAGCACGGGTGAAAGGGGCCTTTATTTACATCTTAATAGTTTATGCTTTTAAAAAAATGAAGGAAAGCAAATACAACAAAACGTTAACAGTTATTCCTTCCGAATGGTGGAAATGTGGATATTTATTATTATTTGTCTTTCTCTATTATTTTTTCAAGTTTTCACTCACTTTCTCGGATGCCCAGCCATATGCTCTTTTCCAGTACTGGAAGGAAATGCTGTAGCATTTCTCAGTGTACACATTGAGAAACAGGGCAGCACTGGACTTCACCTGTGATTTACATGATGTTCCCAGTAAATGTTGCCCATACGTGATTTTAGCCTTAACTGGTGTAACCGTTGGCCAATTTGATGTAATTATGAATTCCAAAAATATAATTGAATCATGCTTGTAAACTGATCTGTTAATCTGGGCATGATTAGGTTATGATTAGGGTGTTGAGCCCCACCCCTTGGTGGGTGGGGAATCAAATATAAAAGGCACGGCAAGAGCAGTCTTTTGAGAAGCAGTCTTTGAGAAGCAGCTTTGATGTTGGAAAGAAGGCCCCAGGAGAAGAGAAGCGAGCCATTCGCCTGATCGCCTACAGCTGACCTTGTGGAGGAAACAGGAGCTGAGCCCGGAGAGAAACGCAGCCCCGGGAAGAGAGGAACCCAAGAAGCCTGAACCCTGGGCAAATGTCGGCAGCTGCCTTGCTCCAACACGTGACAATGGACTTTGGTGAGAGAAGAAACTTATGCTTTATGGCCTGGTAACTGTGGACTTCTACCACAAATAAATACCCTTTGTAAAGACCAACCCATTTTTGGTATTTCACATTAGCACCCCTTTGGCTGACTAATACAACTGGCAACTTCAGCCTTATTCCTCTTTTAAGATTAGACTCACAGCATTCATTAGCACAATCAGTTAAAAGCAAACCACATGTAAAACACTGTCTTCCTTTGCATGTAAGGGTTTTTAAAGGACCAATCTTCTGGGCGGAATTGTTCATCAAAATCGCCTTTTCCCCAGCGCCACCTGCTGGAGAGAAGCACAGCCTCCGCTGTGCCCCGCACGGCTTCACCACAGCCGACTGTCCCAGCACCATGCTCCTCGGCGGTGCCTCCTCTTTTACTCTGAGGCTGCAGTACAGCATTCCACAGCTGTTTCCTTCCTTTAGAGCCTTCCTCAAACTGTAAGGCATCAGCTTACAGGTTAGAGAAGAGGCAAGTGGATATGTCACCTTTATTTTCTTAACTAAACTTTTTTTTTTTGGCTTTCATGGCTTCCACTGATTTGCTTTTGCAAGACAACCTGATCACTTACAAAAGTTGCTCCTTTATCTCCTCCTCCTCAGAGATTCCACATTTAATTTTTAAAAAATCAAATGATGCCTTAACTTCTGTCCCACACCAGACCATCATGAAATCATAATCTGCCTCATCCACATTCCAAACTGTCTAGAAAAAAAAATTCCAACAGTCAATTCCTATTTTAAAAAATTAGTGTCATTTTACTTTACATAAATATGACAGTAAGAAGTTTTCATTTAAAGGACAACATTTTTTATATAACATTGTCACTATAAATATGCAGTGGGAATTATAGAATAAACCATTTCTTTTCCTAAACACTGGTTAAGATAGTAAAAAACATACTGTATCTTACAAAGGGCCAATAAAATAGCTAGATTTTCAGAGAGTAAAGGAAAATATCAACACAGGAAAAAGGAAAGAAACGCAGTAACAAGGTAATAATCCCCCATTTTACAGTGGTGAGTTCCTTCGTCCATTGACAGTCTGAAGATGGAACTGAGCAGCGTGGGGAAATTACTCTGGAAAATGCCAACTGTACTCAAACAAATAAGCCATTTCTAAATGGTTTTCCATTAGTGTTTTATGTGGCTATGAGTCCATTTGAACTTGATAAGCTGCTGTCAGAGAAAGCTTTTAACTGTTTACTCATCAGCACCCGCAGAGGACGGAAATAAGAAAAGCCAAAGGCACTCCCTCAGAGGCTCCAAATCGTTAGGTTTTGATGTAGATTTAAACCTAGTGGGTTTCGGTCACTCGTCCAGATGCCCCTGTAGGTTCATACAGACGCTGGATTTTGGGTTAGCTTCTCCTTCCTCCAAGTGTACGATAAAGAGGCTCATCCCCATCTTGGGTGACAGACACAATCTCAGATTTGCTCAGAGGTGCTGCTCAGGCTTCTGAGGTCAGTCAGAAAATAGCCAAACGGGCCCCGTCAGCTCCACGACTCACAGCTGAGGTGCTGGCTCCCAATCCTGGAGGACCACCACTGAATTCATTCAGATCCAAGGTTTTTCACTAAAGGAAACATTCTTGCCAAAGAAGTTTCCAGAGCTGCTCGGTGCACCTGGTGAGAACTGTTCTTTTTTTTTTTTTTCCCAGACACTAAACATCTTTATTTTATTTTATTTATATATATATATATTTTTTAAAGGTGCTTAGATTACCCAAATATTACACAGAAATTACAGGGATTCCCATGTTCCCCACCTCCCACACCACCCACGACATCCCACACAAACACCCTTCGTCAGTGTGGGACATCACCCGCAATGGATCAGGACCAGCTGACACATTTAGAAAGGTCTTTTCCAGGTGTTTTCACCTGGCCAGGCGTCTCTGGGGCCTTCCTGCCGGCGCCCTTTGCTCACTCAGTGCCTTGCCTTCTGCAGCCCTGTATTTCCTTTCTTGGGTCTCCAATCATACTTTACTGCCATGTTATTGCAAAATTTGCTTTTCTTCAGAATCCCGTGCATGGGCGGCTTGGTCCTCATGAGAGGGCTGGAGAAAGCGAGAGTAAACTTGACGTTGTTAAGAAAAGTGCCCAGGGCAGCTGCTCGTTTAAATCCAGTTTCTGAAAGAGGCTCGTCCGCTCCTTGTTTCTCCATGCCGGCTAAGGAGTGAAGCAGGCCATCTCATGGGGTCCCGCGCCCCCGCCCCGGGCCGCTGCCCTACACTGCAGGCTCCCCTGTACCTCGGCTCGTAGAAGCCCACCCCTAACCGGCTCCCCTCTCCAGGTATGGCCCACCGTTCACTGCTTGGTGAGGCCAGATCTGCATGTCAAGACCTCAAACTCCATGTCTAGTCCACCCACATTCGAAACACCCTAAATCTCCCCAGCCTCGCCCTTGCCCAAGCCACCGTCACCTCTTCTGGCTCCACAGTAGCCTTCCAGCTTCTTTTCTCGTGCCCTACAGTGTATACAGAAGGACCCTCTGCACATCATCTCCATGCTCAGAGCTCTCCCCTTGCTTGGTATTCCTGAGATAAGATTTCACTCACCTTGAGAGCTTGCTCAGTTCTCGGAACTCGTCTCCAGTGCTTTTCCCTCCACTCTGGCCACACAGCTTCCCTGACGCTTTGCCAAACCTGTTTCACGCAGACTATGAGAAGTCCTCTTCATCCAGGTTTGAGTTCAGATGCGACCTTCTCAGGGCAGCGTTTCCTCGCCACCAGGCTGCAGGCCCTGACGCGTTCTGCGTCTTTCTGCCTTTTTTCCCTCTGCCTGATGTTTCGTATTCGTTTGTATGCTTGCTTCCTGATCATCCCTCCCACCAGAAAGGAGGCGCCTGAGAACAGGGACTTCAGTTCGCTCGCCGCAAACCCTCACGAGAGCCATGTGATCCAAGCATTCTGATCCCCACTTTCTGGCCGAGTAAGTGAAGTTTTGTCCAAGCTTACGCATCAAGTGGCAGACCAGAGTCCAAGCTCAGGTTTGAGCCCAAGGCCACTGGCTTCCCGTCACTGCGTCATCTCCAGTGTCGCGGTAACGGCTGCTCCCAGCGGGCGCTGCCCAGCCTTAGCTGGCCTGAGAGCTCTGCAGCATTTGACAGGCGGTGGCCTTTCCTTGAGCCTGTCCTTCCTCGGTTTCCTGTGTGCCACACTGTCCTCTCACTTCTCTGAATATTCCTCCTCACCCCTTTCAAGGACGCTTTTGCTCACCGCCCCACCCCTGCCCCACTTCCAGGCCCCCCGGGCTGCGTATGGCCGCAGTCCTCTAGCCGCGTCCTCGCACTCTGCCTGGGCCTTCTCAGCTGCTCCAGCCCAGACCTCCTGCCTTGACGAGCCAGGTACTCAGGATCAACGCGGCCAAGCCAAACGCTTACTCCCCCTGCCGCGGTCCTTCGCCTGCACCGCCCGCCCACCCCATGAACGGCCTGGCCTCGCGCCCCGTCCGAGTCCTCTCTCCCCACCAGACCGCCATACCCCACGTCGAAGCAGGCTGAGAGGGGCATCTTATTTTGGCTTAAGATCCCAAGGTGTTAACCCATACGCCTGGTTCATTTTGTGGACACATTTATTTGCTCTGCTTTGTATTTTTTAAATATCTGAACTAGTTGTCAATATTTAAAAAATCTAAAACTGTTACATACTGTACAGGGTATCAGAAAACTTCTACAGCCTCCACAGCAGCGTCTGACACCAGCAACTGCACATAGCTGTCGATTCTGGGCCGAGCTGCTAGGTCAGACGCCACAATCCTTTCAGGCTTGGCCTTCAGGCTACAGGCGCAAAGCTGGGGACCCAGGAGATCCCAGCACCCCTCCAGCTCGATAATTCACTGGAACGGCTCAGAAGTGCTCTACTTACAGTGATAGTTTTATTACAGTAAAAAGATTCAAGTCTCCAGAAGCCAAAAGAAGAGAAAGGGAGGCGGGTCTGGGAGGGCCTCAAACGCGGCGTCCGTGTTCTCTCCACGTTTCTCAGTCGTGGATGCTCGCGGAGGCCTCGCTGTGTGGGCAGGACTGGAAGACTTCTTCATGTGGGCACAGGCGCAGATGGACCCAGGGGGCCGCGCCTCCCCTCCAGGGCCCGGGCGGTGGGCCGGCAGCCCCTAATCGCTGGCGGGTCTTTCTGGCTGGCAGCCCCCGCCCTAAGGCTGAGCTGCCCCTCCCTGTCGTCTCCTCGGCAGATGAGCTACCAGGTGTGGTCCTGGGCCCAAAGAGGACAAAAGCCACGCCCATCACAGGAGACTCAGAGGCTCAGAGGACTGAGGACAGAGGGCAGCCAGACAAATCGGATTTCTGGATTCTCTTGGAGGGGCTGGTGAAGGTCTGGCCGCTGCGCCTGGAGCTGTGCAACGCTGCTGCCCGCTGGCTGCCCGCGCCACTGCTCAGCGCGGCCCTCCACGGTCCCCAGCAAGCCGGGGGTGTCACGGCACTTGACATTTGTGGCCACACATCGCCTGCACACTCTCTCTTCTCAGGATTGAAATAGGAAAAAAGTATTTCTGGAATCTCTGCCTCCATCAGCAGTAAAAAAGGAAAAGACTGATGCTCCGTTTATTTCTTACATCTGACCTGTCTTACACACCTGCCTGCCCTAGTAGATACATATTTCATATATAAATTTGAATTTGCGACTTTAAATAAGCACTGTGTGCTAGTTCTTAGACATGCCCGCATCTATCCAAATTCTAGGGACCTGGTTAAATGCACGTACTCAAGTATATTTGCATAGCTACCTATGTATTGCTTGGTTTTGTCTGAACTTCTGAAAGTGTCCACCCCACCCCACATGCTCTCAAACAATCTAATTGATTGGTGAAGGTGAGATTTCAATAAGAGTCCAGACTCTATTTCCCCTTAAACATGGATAAAGCACAGCTACTCTGGGCCACGCAGCAAAGCAGGGTGACCTCACTGAAGACAAGCAGCTGTGCAATGAGGAATTGTCCGAAGCTGAGCAGTCTAAGTTATAGGGTGTTTCCTTGTGCGTGAGCTGATAATGACAATAATGGAAACGTCTAGAAACAGTGGAGTCACCTTCCTTCTGTGCTTCTTTTCTTCTCCTTTGGTTGAATGAAAATGATAAAAGAGTCACCAGGATGAAAATGACCGGAAATTAGGTTTTATGGAAGTTTAGCACAGTGAGCGGTACATTTCTTTTGGAATATTGCTGGATGAGCAGCAATAGCAGGTGACGCGAAAGAGCTGTTGCGCCTGGGCCCTGGCGGAAGGAGCCAGACCCCTGCTCCTGCGGGCAGAGGCGTGAACACAGCAAATGGCCAGGTGCCCCAGGTGCTTGGCATGCGCTCCAGCTTCGTCTAGGGAATGGCAGGATGCTCCGCCAGGCCTCGCAGCCCTTGCTTCTCCAGAGGCTCTGGATGCAGAGCCATGTGGACTCAGCGAGAAACATTGGCTGCTGGGACTGAGAGGCGGGAGGTGGGGAGCAGAGCGACTCTCTCTGGGATGATGGTGATGATATGGCTGTCGTTTACGGGGCGCCCTCTGGGCGTGACAGCTTTTACGAGTTATTTCTTTTACTCCTTGCAACAACCCTATGAGATGTGCGCTTTTATTATTCACAGTGAGCAGATCTAGAACCTGAGGCTCAGAGAGGTACAGTGGCTTGCCCTATGTCACACAGCTAGTGAGTGGAATGGCTGACACTCAGTGCAGCCTCATTAGAAGCTGAAGTCCCCACTCTTAGCCACAGGGTTACAGTCTCTCTTTAATTCACAAGATGATGTTTTATGATAAAAAAAATATTTGATATTGTTTCAGTAGCAAATGGTATTCTTTTCCATAAAAAGCCTCAATCTTCACCAGATTCAACCTCAGTTAAGGGTCAAACTTCAGGTAAAACAGGTTTCAGACACTGCTGGTTTATAAATGGGATTGTGGCTGAAAGGGGTCGTCTAGGGAGGTTAATGTCAATTGAAAGAAAACTGGAGAATAATCTTGGGGCTGAATAACACAGTGAACCCGGAGGTGGATGAGGATTGTGGTTAATAATACAAATACAAGAATGACCTTCTGTGAACTAGAACAAATCACATCACTATTACAAGGTGGTAAGAATATGGAGACGCATGAAAAAATACAATGCGTGTAATTTATGGCTATAGTTAACAGCAATATTGAAATATTCTTGCATCAATATCAGAGAAGGTCTGTGTTAATAACAGGGGGTATGGAAACAATATGCCAAGTGTGCACTATAGAGCGTAATTAGTGGACTAGTCTGATGGTGTTCTTTCATCATCTGTAGCAGATGTTCCACAACGATGTAAGGTGTTGGTGGAGGGGTGATACATGGGAATTCTGCACATTATGCATGATTGTTTTGTAAGTTCACAACTTCTCTAATAAAATATATATATTAAATAAAACAAAACAAAGCAGGTTTCAGGGGCTTTACACATTCCGATCAGATAAGTAGGTCATGGGCCTACGTGACAAGATTTTCATCATACTGAGAAAAACAAATGGCATTTTCTGACCAGATGAAAATGGGATTTGGGACAACTTGTAGAACTTTCTGGGTAAGGAGGAATTTAGCTAACCTCATTAATCACACATTCTCAGCAAGTCCTTGAAGGTGTTCCGTTCCTTACACCTTTTTAGAAAGGAAAGGTAGGCTTGTTGGACATTCAGTATGGAGCTAGTGCAATTATTTTGCTGTTTCTTTTTGAACTATTTCTACATTTCTAAGAATTTCTATGGAGGACTTTTCAGAATTAATGTGTTAATTTTATGTTTTCAAGTTGCAAGGGATTTTTGTATTTTTCTGGCTAAATCTGGCAGAGAATTAGTCAAGAAAGATTTGGTTAATGAAGCTTACTGGTTTTCAGTTCCTTTCCCAATGAATTTCAAAAGGGTACTGCTAAATTTGCTTGTGTCTGTGTGTCTTAAAACATGGAAACTTAATTGTGAGTTTGGTTTATTTTATTACATTTAGTACAAATTTAGAAAATGTAAAATGTTACTAAGCATGTGTGGATATGTTTGTCCATCATTCACTCATTCAACAAAATGCTTCGTTTATCTACAATATGCAAGGAAAGCACTAGAAACCAAGGGCATTCCAAGGTAATTACAGAGGCTAGAAGTCACCGAGCATAGGTTAAAATGACTTCTTTTTCTTCCTGGTCAAATCTCTGACCGTGTTTATACAAGGAAAGTAGAGGCAACTTGGCTCTACGCTGGCATCTCGAGCTCTGGTGGTCGTTTTGCACAGTTCCAGTGAGACAGTGGAAGGGAACAAAAATACTCTTAAAGGGAAAACTTACGTTTCCTGTAAGACCAGGCCAGGTCCCTCTGGCTAGAAGTTTTGACATAAAGGCATGGGCTAGTAACTTTAAAACTCGGGGATAAACACACGCCTAACAAGGCCTCCGAGCGGAAGGGGTTGGGGAGATAAGGGAAGCAGAAGGTTCTGAAGCTTGGGAAGGATCTGATTTCTCTCTCCCAGCTCCTGCCTGGCCTGCGGCCCCCACGGAGGCCTCTGTCCCTGCCACCCCCACCCCTCCCGTCTTCCTCCTTCCGGGTGCATGTGCCCAGAGCCCAGGAGGCGGCTTCTCTTCAGAGACGCAGAGGGCGGCTCAAAGGGCGCCGGCCTCTTCCCAGATGGCTTTTTCTCTAGTTGAATATTTCTCCCTCTGTGACTTCTCCACCCAAACATCCTGTCAAGTCACAGCAGTGTTATTTTCCCACCAGCCTGAGTATTTTTCCATAACGATGTTTTGCTTTGAGTTTTTTCCCATGCATTTCTGAGCACCTGCGTTTACATTTCAGGTATCTTTCCTATTTAGTTGTAAAGTGCTAACTCTTCCCGTCTCAATTAGACGGCTTCAATTCCTCTACCCGATTTGTGGTTCGTTTCCATAGTTCTGCCTCCTGATTTTAAACTGCTTTCCATACTCCAGACTTTCCCACAGTGTGGAACGAATTTAAATCTATTAATGTGTTTCTTTGGGGTCTCTTACAGTGGGCATTTAATAAATGTCTGTGGGCTCTGAAATTTGGCAGTGTATCACCAGGTGCTGGGGAGGAGCGCTTTTCTCTCTCTGGGTGGCACAAAGAGGACTCTGGGTTGAACCGGGGGAGATTCAGGTTAGATGTAACAACAGCTTAAACTTTGTAAGGTCTTGACAGGAGCTTGTGGAGCCTCCCTGGAAGGTCTTTGAAGAAGAGAGAAGAAATGAATCGTGGCAGCTTCAGCTACTCCATTCAGGAGCCTCGAGAGCTCACTCAGCCCCTGGCCTCTAAAAGTGGAATCTGAGTCCATGCTTGGACAGGAAAATCATGGTCCCTGTGGAAATTATAGCTACTGTTGATTTTTATTTATTTATTTATTTATCCCCCCCTTGCTGCTTGTGCTTGCTGTGTCCATTTGCTGTGCGTTTTTCTGCGTCTGCTTGTCTCCCTCTGTTGGGTCATCTTGCTGTGCCGGCTTACCGCGCCGCGCAGGCTGGCTCGCCTTCACCAGGAGGCCCACGGGAATCGAACCTGGGGCCTCCCACATGGTAAACGGGAGCCCAACCAATTGAGCCACAGCCGCTTCCCAGCTACTGTTGACTGAGTGCCAAGCACTTTCCACCCATTTCATCCAAATGCTACCTCTCAGGTAGATATTATTATCCCTATTTCATAGAAGAGGAAACTGAGGCATAGGGGGTTAAATACAGATGGTAAAGGTGGAGCAGAGGGTGGAAGCCACATCTCCCCTGCACCCACCAGATCTCCCCTGCACCCACCAGATCTCCCGTGCACCCACCAGATCTCCCCTGCACCCACCAGATCTCCCCTGCACCCACCA
>JAQZBX010051605.1:0-19337 GCA_029593785.1 Cabassous unicinctus | reverse complement strand
GCACACCTCTTGTCAATAAACTTGAAAACATGACTACTTAGTTGATTTCTAGAAAAATGTAATTCTTTTGGTATCTGTGAATATTGCCCTTTTTTATTCCTAATTTGGGTTAATTTTGTCATCTTCCCTTGATTTTGTTACTTAGGGGTTTATCAGCTTTATTGCCTTGTTGCACAGAACTAGTTCTTATATTGATTATTTCTGTTTTCTAATTTCTTTTTTTAATCTGTATTAATAGCCTTCCTATTTTCTTGCATTTATTTTCTTTTTCTATTTTTTCTAAATGTTTAATTTTTGTGTCATTTTTCCTTATTTAGTAATGTAAGCCTGTAAGACTTTGAATGTTCTTTTTTTTTTTGTAAAATGATATATAATACATATGCATATATGTGCATTTGTTTTTGAATGTTCTTAAAACTAAGTCTTTTAGTGGAAGCATCCTTCTATGAAATCTTCCCTCCTTCTTTAAGGAGAATTCCTCTCCCTGTTTGTTTCACGAAGACTGAATGGTTCTTGACATCTGTGTACAGGACCCTGCTTCCTCAGCCATAGTGCTAAGGGCTTTTGGACACAGTGCTTTTGACCTAAGCTGGTCAAACAGGGAAGGCATAACCTTTGTTATATATTTAGTAGCTCAGCCTCATTAACTATTCTCCAGTGTTTTGTTTTTTTATTTATTTATTGAACCCAGGACCTTGTACATGCAAAGCAGGTGCTCAACCTCTGAGCTACAACCGCTCTGCAAGTGTTTTATTTTTTAACTTTATTAATTGTGAGCTGAAAGATGAGTTAAAGCCTGCTTACTTATACCATGTTATTTTATTTCTTCCTTTTTCCTTTTTTACAGTTTTTATTTTGTTACTTGGTTCTTAAGATTCTTTACTTTTCTCTTTTTTGGAGGATGGAATGCATTGTTATTATTCAATGGCCTTTCTGTCAATTAATGCTCTTTGCCTTGAATTGATTCCTTTTTTGATATGCATATTAGGGCCCTAACTTTCTTTTAGTTTCCATTTGCCTGGTCTGCCTCTTTCTTCTTTCCGAAATCACTTGTATTTAGGTGATATATGCTTCTGTTTTCCATCTTGACCTCTTCTGATAATTGTTTTCTATTAATGGGAGAATTTATTCCATTTACATTAATTAGTACTTTGATCATAACTGTATCATGTATACCCTGAACTAGAGAGAAGTTGACAGTTCCTTTTGAGGTACCTTGACATGAAAATCTGGCCTTGAGGGAGCTTCCTTTTTAGACAATGTTAAAGCAACCCATTATGATTCTCTCCATAGAAGTATAAGTGCTCAGGCTCCTTTTTATAACTGGAACACCACTGAATTGCTTTTGCTTTCTCTCTCAAGCGTGTTGGGATAAAGAGTGATGGTGTAGTTACTGAGGCCATTTTCCTTGCTACCTCAATTCCATGAATTTCCTTAAAAGAAATCCTGTCACTGAAGAGCCTCTCTGTGTATCTCTTCTGTATACCCTAAGTCTAACAGCTACACATTACAGAATTTAAAATAATACAATTTAACTTACCTCCTAAATCAAAATGTCTAAAATATAAGATGTTAAACATTTCTATTAATGATGTATATATACTCTTGGGTAGGTATAGTATAATATATGTACACTTTAAGGAAAAGTTTAAAAAGAACACCCATGTAACCATTACCCAGCATAGAAATGGACATTACCACCTCCTGAAGTTCCCTATCTGAGCACATCTTCCCCCTCACCATAGAGGTCAATCACTCTCCTGATTTGGTATTAATCATCCCTGCTTTTCTTTAAAGTTTCCACACAGAGGTACAGATATAGAGATCTATCCCTGAACAGTATACTGTTTAGGTATTCCTGCTGTTGAACTTTGTATAAATAAAATCATAGTCTCTGTATTACTCTACAGTTTATACTTCACTCGACATTGTTTTTGAAATTCATCCTTGCTGATGTGTTTAGCCGGGGCTTGTTCATTTTCAATGTTGTTGTTTTTTTTTTTTCTCTTCATTTTACTATGATTGGAAATTGGAGTTGTTTCCTGTTATTTTGCCATTTAAACAGTGCTACTGTGAACAGTCTTTTACTTGTTTCCTGGTCATGCATGGGCAGGAGTTTTCTGAGGTGAATACCTCAAAGAAGAACTGATAAGTCTCGGCTTCTGTGCAAACACAGCACTATTAGATAATGCCAAACTCTTTCCTTGGTGGTTGTGTTGATTTATACTCCCACCAACAGGGGTGTCAGTATTGCCAATTTGGTAGGTGTGACCTGGTACCTCTTGGTTTTAATTTGCATTACCCTGATCACTAGTAAAGCTGAACATCTTTTATTGGCCAGTCTTGCTTCTCTTCCCTGGAGGCCTATCATTTTCTTTGCCCTTTTTTGTTAGGTTGTTTGAATTTTTCTTATTGATTAATTAAGAGTTTTTAATATATTCTGGATAACAACTTTTGACAGTTGCCTGTGTTGCAGATATCTTTTATCACTTTGAGGCTTGTCTTTTCAATTTTTTATGGTGTCTTCTGATGAAGAGACAATTTGTAATTCTTAGGGTTTGTACTTTTTGTATATTCAAGAAATATTTTCCTACTCCAAGGTCATAAAGACATTTTCTAATGTATGCTCCAAATGTTTTTAAATTTTGCCTTTCACATTTAAACCTTTGATCTCTCTGAAGTTTATGTTTGTATATAGGGATTAATTTAACTTTTTTCATATGCACAACCAGTTCTCCCTACTCCACTAATCTGTGCAGCTCTGCCATATATCAGCTTTGCATATATGTGTTGTGTCGTGACTCTGATTCTTTGCTTTTCCATATTTTAGAATCAGCTTGTTAAATTCCACAGGAAAACCTTTTGGGATTTTGATTGAAATTGTATTAGATCTATAGATAAATCTGGGGAAATTTCATTTCTATTTTATATTGTATCCTTCCCTTCTATGAACATGGTGTATTTTTCTGTTTGTATTTTTGTACAAGCAGCTCTCGACATATCTTCTGTTAGATGTCTTCCTGTTATCTATTCTTGTTTTTATTTTAAAGACTGTCTTTGTTAAAAATTATATTTTCCCACTGGTGATAAGTAGAAATACAATTAACTATTTTATCTTATATCCAGAAATATTTCTAGTAACTAGTCTAGGAATTCTTTTGAGTTTTCTAAAGCATTAAATTTTAATATAAAATTAACTAAGAGATAATTCATAAGAAATATTGATTAAAGTTCACTATCTTTTATTTCTTATCTTTAATTTGTTTTTTATTTAGTTACCCTAAATAAATATTCTTCCTAATTCTAAGGTAGGTATAGTAACTTTTTGTTTCTAAGAGTAGTTACTTCTGTGAAAGACATATTTTTAGCCAGTAGTTACAAATTAAGTTTGAGGCAATTTAAAGTCATTAACAAAGAACTTTTTGGTTTTCTGCTTTTATATTTTAGATATGCATCTCTTGCTTTTAAAAAAAACAGTGATGCAAAGATGGCTGCGAAAGAAATGAATGGAATAGAAATAAATGGAAAATCAGTAAACGTGCGGCTTGTTAAAACTCCTGGAGAATATACATCACCGCTGTCCTCCAAAAATGGAAGTAGAGTTACTTTAAATAATTTTGAGAAAAGCACCAACAAAGAAATCAACTCAGCCTCCTCTGTTTCTAGATTGCCCAGAACTAGACCGAGGCAACTGGGATCTGAGCAAGACAGTGAGTCTTTCCCTTTGGATCACAAGGTTCGTTTTCTTGGTTGATTCCTTCAATAATCTTTGTACATGTAATATTGCTCTAAGTAGCTTTGTAAAACAAATAACGCTAGTATCAGCAATCTTGAAGTGGGAATGAGAGCATTAATTCTGAATCATTTTTAACCTTTAAGTCCACCATACCCAGCTTTTCTACAATGCCAGTTGCTCCTGGTGGGAAATGTGGATCTTTGTAGACCTCACATACTGCAAACTCATTCTCTCAACTTGAGCTAGGCTTTCGGCTAATGCGTCACCGTCTTTTTGTGTCTTTGTTCTTTGGAAAGTTCTGCTCTTTAAGTAACTAATTACACTTTCATCATTCTTTTTTCCACAGGTAATCTTATCTCATAATTTGCTAAAACCATAAAATATAATCATTTCATTTTAATATTCCCTCATCTTCATCCTCATTAGGGATTTAAATACTACTTGCAAAGTGGTTAAGTTTTCCTTGTTCACTGTTGTATCTGCACTGCTCAGCAAAATGCCTGGCCTGCAGGAGGCATCTAGCATTATCTTTTTTTAAATTTTTAATTTACATACAGTAAAGTTCACTCTTTTTTGGTTTGTGTGAGTTTAGACAAATGCATTTAAGCATGTAACCGCCACCAAAATCAAGATACAGAACAGTTCTGTCATTCCAAAAAATTCTCTCATGTTCTGATCTGCTTCCTGTTCTTATAATTTTGCCTTTTCCACAGTGTCATATAAATGGAATCATACTATGTAGCCTTATGAGTCTGGCTTCTTTCACTGGTTGTTCTGGGCCCCCAGGCTGTCCAGCACTCTCCCACCCACCCACTCACTCCTTCCACCACCAGGTTCCAGGTGCCCTAGCCTGTGTGTCTGTCCACGACAAGCTCTCCAGTAAAGGCCCTGCCTCACTCAACCCCCACCCCCAAAAATCAATGCGAGTTTGATCCATGTTGGATGTATCAGTAGTCCATTACTATTCAAATCTTTTGCCCATTTTAATTGGGTTATTTTCTTATTATTTAGTTTTAAGACTATCAGAGAGATATGTGACTTGTTTGTGCCTTTTCATTCTCTTATCAGTGTCTTTCTCAAAAGTTTAAAAGTGTGTTTCTCAAAAGTCCAGTTTATCAATTTTTTCTTTTATAAGTTGTGCTTTGGTTATTGTGTCTAAGAAATCTTTGCCTAACCCAGGCTCACAAAGATTTGCAGTTAACTTTTATATAAGGTGTAAGATATGAGTTGGGTTTTCTCCTTTGGTTTTTCCTTTGCATATGTAATTGTTCCCGCATCATTAGTTGAAAAAACTATCCTATCTCCATTGAATTACCTTTGCATCTTTGTCAAAAATTAATTGACCATATTTGGGTCTTTTTCTGGTCTGTCCGTTCTGTTCCATTGATCTGTTTATCTTTCCACCAATGATACACTGTCTTGATTACTGTGGCTTTATAGTAAGTCTTGAAATCTGGTGGATGAAAGAATATATATTTTTTGAAGAAGTAATCTAGATTTTCCCCTTAAGAAGAAGATAAAGGTATTTCTTTTAACTATGTACTTTCTCCCACCCTTTATTAATTCCTGGAGTTACCTCATTCCCTTTCTCTACCATTGCCCACTCCATTTCCACTTCCAGGGCCTTTCTGTCTATTTGTACTCACATATAACTCTTTCTGATACCGATGGTATTTTCATTTGACTTTGCATTCCTTTCAAGTTATGTATTATATGTTTTTATTGGTTCAGATGAGGAATCCTGGTTGAGACAGACTGATTTATTTATTTATTTTTTTTTAAGATTTATTTATTTTTTATTTATTTATCCCCCCTTGCTGCTTGTGCTGCTGTGTCCATTCACTGCGTGTCTTCTCTGTGTCTGCTTATTTCCCCCTTGCTGTGAGGTCTTGCCGCATCAGCCCACGGCGCCGCACGAGCCGGCCTGCCCTCACAAGGAGGCGCCGGGAAGCGAACCCGGGCCTCTCATATGGTAAACGGGGGTTCTATCCACTGAGCCACACCCGCTTCCCGAGACAGACTGATTTAGACATAGCTGCATACACTTCATCACTACTATAAGGAAAAATGTTTTTCATGTTTTTTAATGCATGGCTCTGTACACAATTCAAGTCAATCACTTTTTAGAAATAATTCCATATCAAAGTAACTTTCTTAGGAATTTTGATTTTATTATTTATAATTTTAAATTTTATTTTAATTTAATAAGCTGGATTTCTGTATGTAATGGTCCTTATTTACTGATATATATATTTTTTATTCTAAAATACTTATTTAGAGCGTGAAGAAGAATTGTAAACAGATTGAATCTACTAAATTATTACCTGATACACCTATTCGATTCATACCTCCAAATACTTTGAATCTGCGCAGCTTTACCAAGATCATGAAGAGACTGGCTGAACTACATCCAGACGTCACTAGGTAATGATTCATTATATTTTAACTGGTTTTAAACTCTTTGTTAAAAAATGTAGTTCAATTGAATATCTTAACCATGTTCTGAATCTGATACTTTGGGAAGGATAAATGCTCATGTATGTTTTCCTTTTGCCTAGAGATCATATTATAGATGCTCTCCAGGAAGTGAGAATAAATCATAAAGGTTTTCTGAATGGCTTATCTATAAATACTATTGTGGAAATGACTTCATCTGTTCTGAAAAACTCTGCTTCCATTTAGGAATACAAGAAGCAATAAAGAGGTAAGCTGCATGATACTCTTTTATAGCTAGATTTTACTTTAAAATTTTAAGCTACTTATGTAATTTTCTTTTCCCATAAAAAGAGTAATAAGCAGAAAAACACCCTATATTATTTAACTATTACCGCAAAACCAGTTACCCCAAAACTGAGTGACCTAAACAATATTTATTATCTCACAGTTTCTGTGGGTCAGGATTCAGGAGTGGCTTAGCTAGATGGTGTAGCTCAGGGACTCTACTGTGTTGCAGTCAACATGTTGGTCAGAGCTGTAGTCATCTGAAGGCTTGGCTGAGACTGGAGGACCTGCTTTTATGATGGCTCACTCATGGGGCGGTTGGCAGGAGGCCCCAGTTCCTCACCATGTGGGTCTTTTCATAGAGCTGCTTGAATGTCTTTAAATCTCAACAGCTGGCTTCCTCCATGGGTAGAGGAGCCAGAAAGAGTGCAAGGCAGAAGCTGCAATGTCTTTTGTGACCTACTTTCAAAAGTCACTCCCCATTCTTTCTGCCACATTCTGTTCATTAGATGCACCTCACTATGTGCAGCCCACACTTATGGCGAGGACAATTAAGCTCCACCTCTCCAAGACATGAGTATTGAAGAATTTGTTGCATATATTTTTTAAATTACCACACACAAACAGAACTCCTTTTTACAAAATGGTAGATGGGGACTTCTGAAAAAAAAAAAAAACACATGCATACTTATGTGTGATAGGGTATTTTAAACATAGCCATAATTATTCCCTTCTCTGTATCCATGCTCCTTTGTAATGTGACTTTGCAGCTCCTCCCATCAAGAAGTTGAGTCTACTTTCCTACCCCCTTAAATCTGGGCTGGACTTTTGACTTGCTTTGACTAGTTGTGACAGTTCCAGGCCTATTCAAGAAACCTTGCTCACTGCTCTCTCTTGCCACCACCATGTGAAGAAGCCCAGACAGCCTGCTAGAGGACTAGAGACTATGCAGAGGTTTGGCAAGGCATTTCAGCCTATAGCCAGTGCTCCCAAATATGTGAGAGAACCTAGCCTACATCAGCAAATGCACTCACCCAGCATGGCAGCTGACTAGATGTATTAGTGAACCAAGCCAAGATGAGACGAATTGCCCAAATGAGTCTAGCTCAAAGTAACTGTCAGAATTATAGGCTAAATGAATGGTTGTTATTTTGAAGGTATTATGTTACACAGCAAAAACTAACTGATTCAAATGTATTATGTTTAAAGAGATAAAAGACAGGATTGAGAATTTCAGGAGAGAACTGAAAATATTTTAAAAACTGAAATTCCATTAATGAGAAATAAATAAATGAAATTAAGAACTCAGTTAATAGGTTCTACAACAGATTACACAGATAGCTAAAGAGACAATTAGAAAGCTAGGTCAGGGGACCAGATATGGCTCAGGCAGGTAGGCACCTGCCTCCCACATGGGAGGTCCCAGGTTCAGTTCCCGGTGCCTCCTAAAGAAGACAAACAACAGACAGACAGTGAGCAAAAACAACAAGCAGACAATGAGTAAAAAACAACAAGCAAGACAACAAGCAGACAGTGAGCAAAAACAAAACAAGCAGGGAGCAGATGTGGCTCAAGCAGCTGGGTACCTGTTTCCCCCATGGGAGGTCCCGAGTTCAGGTCCTGGTGCCTCCTAAAGAAGAAACAAACAGACAACGAGCAGACAACGAGCAAAAAACAATAAGCAAAATAGACGAGGGAGCCTTGGGGGGTGGGGAGTGAGAAAGCTAGGCAAGAAGAAATGATGGGTCCCTGCAGATGGGTCAAGATGGTGGAGTAAGACACTTCAGGGCTCTGTACCCCACAGAGGCTTTGAGCAACCAGCAAGAAATGTCAGAAACATCTTTCCCAAAGCTCCAGGAAATAAAGAACTGCAGTAACAGGACAAGTGCTGAACAAGAAAAAGGCTACTTAAAAGCAATAGGATCTAGTGACACTCTGGATGGCCCCTCCCCCACCTTCACCAACCTGGTGTGGAGCCAGTCTATGCTCCTAGTGTGAATCCCTGGTCCCATTTCCAGAGGGAGCAAAGTAACCCTTTTGTATGTACTGGGAACATGTATGTCTGGTCTAATCTGTCTGATGATGGCCTGAGGGACTTGTCCCAGAACATGCCCTACATGTAGAAGGCAGTTCACATCGCTCTCCAACAGAAGTCTATGAGAGAGCAGTCAGGTGGCTGTCTTGGGCAAGGGATTACTGGTTGTAGGACATACAATGCAGGGCCCAGGACCACAAGGAAACTGTTTCCTAGAGAAGAGGGGATGCTCATATCATTGTAAACGGGGAAA
Organism: Cabassous unicinctus; assembly: GCA_029593785.1. Taxonomy (NCBI): domain Eukaryota; kingdom Metazoa; phylum Chordata; class Mammalia; order Cingulata; family Chlamyphoridae; genus Cabassous; species Cabassous unicinctus. The sequence continues at coordinate 10,592 of JAQZBX010051605.1, read as the reverse complement.
TTCTTAGGGCCACACCCACATACCCAAAATAAGCTGCATTTGCAGAAAGGATCATGGCAGCCCCTACGCTTTGGTCTGGAGCTATTCTCTAAACTCATTGTATGGTTGTATGGATAAGCTCTGAAGGAGAGCACCTACACAGGTCAATCTGCAAAGACAGGGAAAGGTGTTTCTTTTTTCCTTCTTTCTTTTTTTTTAGGAGGCACCAGGGATTGAACCCAGGACCTCCATGGAAAGCAGGCACTTAACCACTTAAGCTACATCCGCTCCCCCCCATTCATTTTTGTTGTTGTTGTAGCTCCTCGCATTCAAGGAAAGTACTGTCATAACACTAGATAGATACAAACTTAAGGAACAAACACCTCAGAGTCTAAATTCCAGCAATAACACATTAAAATTTCAAAATGTTCAGGTTTCAACAAAACATACAAAGAAATAGGAAGTGATGGCCCAGGTAAAGGAGAAGATCAAATATTATAAGCCATCAATGAGGAGAATCAGATATGGCACATTCTAGAAAAAAAAAATCAACTAAACAAACATTATCAAACAAAAAAAAAACCACAACTAAACAAACCATTATCCAACTTAATATAAAAGGGGACTACGTACACATAATTAAAAATGTTACAGGGTAAATAGCCATTAACAAACAGGAAATTTGGGAAATCATGAGAGACTACTTTGTATAACTTCACACATCATAAGCGAGTGCTTTCTATGACCCTACAAAAAAAATTTTGAAAGTCTAGATGAAGTAAATCTAACTGTATAGGAATATATAATTTACAGAAATAAACCCCAGTAGAAAGAGAAAGTGTAAACAGACCAATTATCATAAAAATAATAGAGAAAGTTGTCAGAGACCCCCTACAAACACACACCAGACCCAGGTAGTTTCATTGAAGAAATCTACTACTAATTTTTTGTTTATTTTGTTTTTGTTTTTAATATTTTTCTTTATTACTAACATTTCTCTCAGCCCAAAAGCCTGAAAAAATACTAGAGGCCTCCCTGTAAAATCAGGAACAAGACAAATTTGCCAACTATTTTCACTGCTATTTAACATAGCCTTGGAGGTATTTGCCAATGCAGTTAGTGAAGAGGACATAGTAAAGGCATAAAAATTAGATAGTAAGAGGTAAAGCTATCTCTATTTTTAGATGTTTATCTAAAAAACCAAGACCTGCTATATAAGAATAAGAGTTTTAATAAGATTTCATAATATAAAGGGTAATGTACATAAATAGCCTTAATTAAAAACCTAATATACATAAGTTGGAAGATAAAATAGGAAAAAAAAAAAAAGAACTTAATAGCAAGTTATAGTACCAAAAATGACAAAAACTATCTAGGCAGAAATTTACCATAAACTTACATAAGGAACCCTTAAAACATTACTAAGGGAAGCGGATGTGGCTCAGCCAGTTGGGCGCTTGCCAACCACATGGGAGGTCCCGGGTTCGAGTCCTGGAGCCTCCTAAAAAGATGAGCAGGCACCGCCCCTCACCACAGCAAGCAAATGCCGCAACCCGCAGGGAGCGGATGTGGCTCAGGCCATTGGGAACTCACCTCTCATGTGGGAAGTCCCGGGTTCAGTTCCCGGTGCCTCCTGGAGAAGGCGAGCAGACAGATGGGAGAACCATCTGGGGGAGGGAGGATAAATAAAGTAAATAAATAAATCTTTTTTTAAAAAGCATTACTGAAAGACATAAAAGTAGACTGAAAAAAACAAAAGATATTCTTTGTTTTTTGGTAGAAGATTCAACATCATAAAGCAACATCTACAGTAATAAATTTAATGCAATCCCAATAAAAGTACTGATATTTTTTTCCCAGAGCTGGACAAGTTGATTATAAAGTTCATATGCAAATAAGCAAGGAAAAACCTTGGCCAGGTGGAGGTGGGTGGGTGGGTAGGAGCATTGGGATCTACTAGTGGATGTGAAAATGTATTATAAAGTCTCTATAATTAAAGTAGCATGGTATTGACACATGAAAATTCACATCAGTTAAACAGAATAGGAAGCCCAGAAATAAGCCTAAATGGATATGGAAATTTTAAATATGGTAAATACAGCTACTCAAATCACTGTGGAAAAGTGGATAATTTAATAAATGGTGTTGGAACAATTGGATAGACATTTTGGGGAAAGATGAAATTATATCCATACTTCATTCTTTATAGCAAGCTAAATTTCTAATGTAAAAAGTTTGTTTGAATATAAAAAACGGTATAAATTCTAGAATAAGAAACAAGCAAATTCCTTTATAATTTGGGAATGTGGAAAACTTTCTAACTTGTGACTCAAAGTCCAGCAGCAATGAAAGAAAAAGTAGATAGATTTGTACACATGAAGATAACTTTCAAGAGCAAAAATACTGTAAGAAAGTAGAAATGATAAACTAGGAAAAGATGTTTGCAACATGTAGGAGACAGGTGGCTAATATTTCTAATATACATCAAACTCCTATTAATCAAGGAAGGGGAGGAGACCAACATCCAATAGAAAAAAAGGGCAAAAAATATGAACAATTATAGAGGAAATGAAAATAACCCTTAAACATATGAAAAGATACTCAATTTTACTCAAAAGAAGTACAAATTAAATTTTAAGTGAGGTACAAATTCTCACTTTTCAGATTGGCAGGCACTCTTATACATTGCTTTTTCTATAACCAATGCAAATAGAAGAACATTCATTAATATCTACAAAAATTGTATGATCATTTAGTCTTTGACCCAGAATTCCCACTTCTTCCAGTCTACCTCAGAGATACACTGGCAAATATAAAATGACTTATGCACAAGGTTATTTTTGTGGTATTGTTTGTAATTGCAAAAGATTGGAAACATCCCAAGTATTCATCAATAAGGAACTGGTTGAATAAACTGTAGAACATTCATATGGTGGCTATTATGCAATTTTCAAAAAGAATAAGAAAAATCTCTGTTTACAATGGCGCAATCTTCAGTAAATATTAAGTGAACAAAGCAAGGTACATGATGACATATAATATGCTGTCTGCATACGAAAGGGCAGATATGTGAATATAAAATACATGTGCATGCATGGGCATACACAAAGAGATGTTTGCTTATATTTTAAAAAACTTTGAAGGGTAAAGGAAATGCTGAGAAAGTGATTGTGATGGGAGCGGGGAGGGCATAGGGATGGAAGCAAAGTTTTGGCTTTGGAAACAAATACTTGTATATGCAAAAATAAAATTGAATCAAAAAGGATAAAGAATCAAGTCCTAAAAAATTAAAACTAATATGAATGAAACTAAACACATATTAAATTGGTGGCATAACCAATTGGAGAAAAGAATGACTTCAGTTACATTAATACAAAATTTTGACCATACAGCTTTAGTATCATATCTTCTAAGGAAACTAGGTCTGCAAAGGTATTTTAAACTCTAATTAGTAGTCTGACCATAGTACTAATGAAATTACTATTTTGAAACTTGTATGGAGAGTAAATAATTGTGTTAATATTATTAGAAACCAAGATCTTTGATGTACAAGAAAAGAGATGCAGGTATAAAATCAAAACTTGAATAAAAAGTCCTTTATTTCATTTGAATTAGAAATTTATATTCATATTTTGTTTTTCAAAAAAGCTCTTTCCACTGGAAACACTTAGAAGCAGTGTCCACCTGATGATATTGTGCACAACTAGCATCCAATTTGTCATCTGTAAATACCATTTCTTGCTTTCTTCTTTTATTCCTCTTTGTATCCAGACATTTTAGTAGACTTGAATTGTATTTGCTTTCTTAACAATCATCTTAACTAGCTTCTTCTATCCCCAGTGATACAGATTCAGCCTAATCTGCATATTTTCCAAGTTAGTTCCCAACTCATCAGCTACGTGCTTTTCTTATTTCTTCATCCCCCTAAACCATTTTGTTACATTTGACACTTCTTACAACCCACTCCCCTTTATAATTATTTTTAAATGAAATATAATATACGTACAATAACGGGCACTAATCCTAACTCTATAACTCAGTGCATTTTTACACTTATGCACAGGTGAAAGTATAAGATTTCCAGCACTCCAGAAGGTTTCTGTGTGCCCCCTCTAAGTTTTACCCACATGCAGCCCTCCTGCCAGAAGTAACCACTATTCTGACTTCTAGGTGCTAGGAATTCATCAATGAAAAGATAAAATTCCTGTTCACAGGGAACTTATGTTCTAGTCAGGGAAAATAACAAGGTAATTTCAAATAGTCACAAATTCTACAATGAAAATACAGCAGAGCAATGGGGGAAGAGGGTACCACTTAAAGTAGGATAACTTTTATATGTGGGATTTCCCCAGAATACACATATATTAATCTTCCTCAAAGACATGTATTAGTATTTCCTTGAGCTTTATTTCCCATGGTCATGTTTGTCTTAAAATAATGTAATAGATACTTATTAGTAAGCCAGTATTTTGAGCTTACATTTATGTTACTGTGTTAGGTACTTCACAGTAAATGAAGATGGTTTAACACCTGCCTTCAGGTTATTTACTCTTCAGATCATTGCCACATTTTTACCATGATGATAATCCAGTTTTTTCTTATAAAATGTAGAGTCTCAACAGTTCTCTGTATATATACCTGGTGGCCTGTTTCTATTATTGATCTTGTAATAGAATTTAATTTTTAATGATATGATTGGTCAAGGAATAGAGTTTAATAGTAAATGAGTATATGAAACTCATATATATGATAAATGAGTTTAATGATGACTGGTTTAGTAGTAGAGAGTAGTGATATGTAAATATATAATTTTCTGGAATATTTGATTTAGCATAACCAACACACATTAATTTCTTCCTTCTCTGCTTGACTCTGTAGACTTTCCTTGGAAAGCATGAGTGCCTCTTTCCAGAGAGTATTCTACAGCTTTTAGAACAAAGTGTGGGACTATCAAGATGAAGTCATTAAATAGGCTTTTTCAACGGATTTAGCTGTTTATAATGTTTTACCTTTTACCCTACCTTAAAAATCGAGCAACTATTGTTTTGTCAGTATTAAGACTGTCTCTGTATAAAATTAAAAGATAATTTTAATAAGGTCATAAGCTTTATATTTCAAACTTGTTTCTTAGAGACTTCAAGCTGCATGTTTTGGATCAGGAAAAAAAGTCTAGTTTCCATTAAAGAAAAAAACACCTTTGTTAAATCAGTTTATTAAAATAGTGCTTGAGAGAAGGTTTATTGTTGTTTCAAAGTTCATTAAATGACTTCCACAGATGAAACATGTAATTTTGTAATCATTTCTATAGATGTAAGGGATAACTCATTTGAAGTCTGTGTCTTGGTTCCAGTTTTTAATTGTCTAAGACTTATGTTGGACCATAGGATAATACAGAAACTGAATCTATAGATATAACGTATCTATTTTTATACTTCCAAGATTATTAAATTACTGCTGTGATACATTTAATGCACTGTATGCATTATAATTGCAGTATAAAACATTCAAATGTATTGTTCCTGCTCTCATTGGGCAGAATGTGTGCTTTGGTAAAGTACTTAATTTTAAATGTTCAGCATATTGCTTGCATTTGCTTTGGGTTAACTTCTGTTATATTGGGATAATTTGGAACGATTTTTAAAGCCTAACATTATGCCTTATCTCATAGCAATAAAGCATATAAGCTGATTTAATTGCTTACTTTCTTAAAGTAACATACTTTTGAAAGTTGCATTTTTACTGATAGTAATATTAACAATTTAAATGTTTTTCATCTTCAAGTGTTTAGAGCATTCAATATTCAGTTGGTGTTACTTGATTTAAAATTACTCATTTAACATTTATATTTGAAGTATTTGTATTTATTAAAGACAGCTAACCTATAGTATCACTGTAAATGTAATACTTTCTGGAGATTCAAACTCATTTTCCAAGTAGAAACTAACCTACCAATGTGTGTGGAAAATACACATGGATGGTAAGGTTAGAAAATCTTAACTGCTAGTTTCCAAATTTTCCTCTTTTTAAGGTTTTTTAGAATAAGCTTATGTTTATTAAATTTATCTCCAGTTATTACTAGATAATCTCCAGATGTCTACTAGGAATTGCGCTCCATAAGGTAAAAAAAAAAAATTATTGGACATGACTCTATTAAATGCAATTTGAGAATCATTATTGGGTTTTGGCCATACATCAAATTAGTAGACTCCTAGAATTATGTTTTCTCCCTATGTGATAAATCATGGTTATTTAGATTAAGAGGCTACAGTACGAGTTAGCATTGAATAAAGCTGAAACATGGAATAGGCATTTCCACATACTAGCAGCAGTAATAGCAGCATAGACATTTGTCTCTGAGAGGATTTGGTGAAGTGGAATTCTTGTTTAGAATATAGACCACATTACTGCATTTGATGTGGGGGAAATGAAAGTCCCTGTTTCCAAATACTGAAACTAAGGGTCCAGCATCTTTTGCAGATCAAAGGACTTTCAGCTGTGACCAGAAAATTGATAGTAACAACTATCAACTTCCCAAGTTAAATTTAGAAATAGAGTCATTCTTTGTGAAACTTTAGGAACCCTGAGTGGAAAAATGTTTATCTTATTTTCTACAATCTCTAATTTGACCTTAGTAAATATTTTTTAAATTTTTGTAAAATTTTAAAAGACTGGTCAAGTTGTCCAAGTTTTCAAATGTCTTCACTGGCAAAGTTTCAGACAATTATAGCATACTTACAGTATTGCTCAAAATTGTTTTCTTTCATATTATATTATTGGGATACCAAAGAACACGTTAACTGTTTCACCTAGAATATATGAGTATTTATATTTGGAGGCAACCAAAAAGCTGGAATATTGTTGATACCAGAAGACTATCACTTAAAATTCCCAGTCAGCTTTGCCTGATGCTGATATTATTATAGCAGGTAGTTTCTTTTTAAAGAAACAGTTCTCAAGCCAGTATTCTGTAGACATCAATTAGTTTTTTCACGATTGTTGTTAACTTCTTATCAAGTATATACCTGGCACATAGTAAAATGTTTAATTATTATTAGCTCTTGTGGTAGGCAGAATAATGGCCCTCCAAAGATGTCTACATCCTCTCCCTCAGAACCTGTGAATATGCCTTACCTAGCAAAAGGGAATTAAGGATGCAGATAGAATTAAGATCACTAATCATCACTTCTAGGCCTTTTGGCTAGGATCAAGTATGGATTGCTAATCAGCTGACCTCAAGATGGAAAAATTCTCCTTGATTATCTGGGGGCCAGGGCAATCTAATCACATGAGTTTATGCAATTCTTAGTTAACAATCCTGAGACCAAAAAAAAAAGTGCCCTTTCCTCGTAACTCCAGTAAAATCCCCAGGAAGTACTCTGATTAGGAAAGTTTAGATTATATGCTTGGGCTATGTGTTCATCCATAAAGCTAAGGGATGCCAGAGAATAGGAGAGAGGTGATGCCGCAGGAGAAGCTGAATAGATGCGAGGCATTTTTCCTTCTTTGGATAATACAAAGATATTACCACATGCTTCAGGTTTGGAGGATTCATTTTCTCTCTCTCCAGCTCTTCCTTTCTGTCTCTGCCTCTCTCTCATACACACATACACTAGCCTCTAGCCCAAGTAGTTAGCAATAGTTACAGTGCTCACTAGGAAAGAGCTACTAGGAAGTAGGCAGTGTTCAGATTCTTGGTTTGAATACTTCCAGTTAATGTGTTTGGTAAGCAATTGTTTAATTTTTTATTTAACAGTAATTTTAGACTTACAGAGTAGTTGCAAAAACAGTACACAGTTCATGTATACCCTTCACCCAGCTTCCCGTAATGTGAACAGTTTACATAACCATAGTGAAATGATCAAACTCTGGAAATTAATATGGTGTAATACTATTAACTAAACTACAGACCTTATTCAAATTTTACCAGTTTTTTCCCCTAATCTTTTTGTGATCCAAGAGCCAGTCTGGTATCCACATTGTGTTTATTGTGCCTCCTTCGTGCCTTCATAACTCAGGGGTTATGCCATAGATCTTTAACAGGTGGTGTCCTGGATCACATGGTTAAGGTGGCTTCTGCCGCGTTTCTCCACTATTAAATGACTGTTTTTCCTTTATTGTTAAGGGAGATCTTTGAGACTATGCAAATACCTGCTTCTCAAACTTTCATTCAGGTTTTAGCATCCATCAGCAGATCTTGCTGTGTTTGCCTAATGGCAATTTTGTATGTCCCTCATCACTTCTGTATGGAATTCTGTAAGGAAAAGCTGTCCCTTCTGCCCCATTTATTGACTCAGTTATTTATATCAGTATGGACTTACTGATGTCTTTTGTTCTGTGGTTTTTAATACAATACTATCGTTAAATATTTGTTGCTCAGATTATTCCAGCCTTAGCCACTAGGAGCTTCTCCAGGTTATTCGTGATCCTTTTTCAAAGTACTTACTTTCTAACACCACAGGATATTTTATGCTCATCTTATACATTCCTTGTCCCAGCCTTGAATCCTTGAAATCAACCATTTCTCCAAGGAGCCTCATTTCCTTTTTTTTCTTTTAAGATTTATTTCTCCCCCTTGATGTTTGCACCTGCTGTGTCTGTTCATCTTCGTTTCTTTCTAAGAGGCACCGGGAGCCCAACCCGGGGTCTCCGACGCGGGAGGGAGCTACCCAGTCGCTCGAGCCACCTCCGCTCCCTGCTTTGTTGTGTCTCTCGTTGTCTTTCCTCCCCGTGTCTCTTATTGCATCATCTTGTTGCGTCAGCTCCCTGTCTTTAGGAGGTACTGGGATCCGAATAAGCGACGTCTCATGTGGTAGGCGGGAGCCTGGTCGCCTGAGCCACATCCACTTCCGCCCATTTCCTTTTCTTGAAGAAGGGTATTTAGGAACCAAGATCTGGTCAGTAGATGTATGCATTGGTGTTGAGGGTGTCATAGGCCTTAGCCCTCCCTGGGCTCAGAGCTAGGAAGTGTTTATTAATCCATGTTGGTACTTGTTATATATAGTTATCTGTGTTTATATTTAAAACTATGAGTTCATAGTGTTACCTTCAAATTCCACTCTTTTTATTTGTTCCTTCTTTTTCCAACAGTGACAAACTGGCTCGCATCATCCGCAGCACATCTGTTAGTTCAGCCCTGGTATATACATACGCTCACTACAGGATTGCTAACCCATTCCCCTGTGAGAAACTAGAATACAGTTTCGTGTACAGTTCTTTTTGTTTTTAGCCTTACAGTATACAGTTAAAATGTTACTTTCTAAATTTACTTAGGTTCCGTCTTTTCTTCTCCGGCCCCTTCTGTGCATTGTTATTCATTTGTAGTAGAGTTACTTTGTATTCCATTTTGGGTCCCCTTCACATCCTGGTTGACTGGGAGTATGTGAACCATGACGAAGTTTCTAGGTCCAAGCCTTACATAGAAAGGTGTGCACAGGAAACTGCCGTTCCCTCCTCCTCCCTGCCGCCCTGTTCCTCCACCCCTCCCGTCCCTTTCGCACCCACCCCCTGTAGGCTGCTAATCCTGAATGTCTGGTTTATCCTTCCTGTATTTCTTTTGCACAGATGATCAAATGCAAAGGTACTTTCTCATATTCCCTTTCTTATCTGAATGGTAGCATACTGTAGATTTTTTTTGGTACTTTTTTGCTTTTTTTACTCAACAGATACATCCTATAAATCACTCCAAATCAGTTCATGGAGATCTCCCTCATTCTTTTTTTACAACTGTGGCTGTATGATAATTCATTAATCCCTTCCCCTGTGTACACGTATTTAGCATGTAGCTTGTTTTCAGTATTTTGCAATTACAGACAATGCTGTGCATGTGTATTTTCCTTCATTGTTGGAGTTGTTTTTTTGGTATCCAACTCCGACCCGGCCATCTGCAGAACGTGGTTTCCATGCAGCTCTCTCCTCTCCAGTGCTCTGTCCTGCCAACTCCAGCTGCCTGGGCTTCCCAGGACTCCCAGCTCTGTTTCTTCAACCCAGGGAGGCGCACGGGCCCTACTGTGGTCTCCCTCCCCAGGCTGAAAGCTCCCGGCAGTGGGCAGTCAGCAGGCTCGTCTCAGGGATCCCTGTCCTGCACGGCCTGTGGTGCAGGGCCTGGCGACTCTTGTTTCTTGTATTTTGTCCAGTTGTAGTTAGTTAATGTGGGAGGGTAAATAGAGTCCCTATTACTTCTCGAAGCAGAAGACTACTTTTTTTGCTTAAAATTTTTAATTATCCATGTTTTCTTGACCTATCTAGATAGTATCCTTAAACTTACCATGTGTGCAGTAAGTCACTTGGCCATTATCTCACCTCATCCATTGGTAACCTAATACAGCAGTGCCCTGGGAGAGGACTGATTTTCTGTACTACCTTTACCATTTAGAAATTCAAAGTACAAAATCCAGCCGGGACTAAAGGTCGTCCCCTCCTGTGGTGTGTATCATAGCACTGCAGGGGCAAGTCCTAAAGAGTTAACTCCACTGTTCTACCTTTGCCGAAGGGGAAACCCACCTTAACTTCTAGGCCCATGTGGAATTATTAGGAGAGAAGGCCCTGTGGGGTGTATAGTAACCCCCTCCCCACACACACACACACACACAGCATTCTGGAGAGAATTGTGAATG
>JAQZBX010051604.1:0-19340 GCA_029593785.1 Cabassous unicinctus | reverse complement strand
CCTCACTGTTACAATTTCTTCCATTGCTTGAATCACAATATACGACAGAACACCACCAAGTCCATTCTAGTCCATAGCTCTTCCCCCAATCCTGGGGGTTTTGGGATGGTGATGTCCACTCCACCTCCAAGTGAGAGAAGGTTTATATTCCATGGATACGGTGGATGGGATTATCCTGCCTGCAGCTGCAGGCCCCCTTCATTCCCTGGGATGGCCGTTGCCCATAGTTGTCTCCTCACCAGGTGACTTGGTTGAGTCCATTGAGCTATAGGGTAGGGCTTGCAGCTGCACCGAGATTGCAGGCACAGCTGGCACATAGGTAGGCCAGAGGCTCCAGTCTCTGGAGGTACACCTAAAAACCCAAGCATCACATATAGGTTTGAATAGAAGGGACTAAGGGACCATGTGCAGGGAGGACTTATTTGAGTCTGACTCTGTCACTCTCAGGAGCACATATTTCAAAGAGGATCCCACTAATAAGGCATCAATCTCTGGGGCAATCCCCACTTATATAGGACCTGGATGTCTCCAGAGCCCTCAGGAGCCCCTCTGAATGGGGTGACATCCACCCTGGTGTTCTATGAGATCCTACTGATGTATGCATAAGCATTACCTCTGGGATGTCCTCCCGACTCTCTTTGAAGTCTCTTAGCCACATAAACTCATTTCTCTTTACTCTTTCCCCCTTTTACTCAAGGTTTGTTTATTTTTTTCCAATCATGTTGCCAGTTGGCCCTTGTTATTGATCCCTCGTTGCTAGGGAGGCTTATCCCCAGGAGTCATGTCCCACATTGGGGGTAAGGTAATGCATTCAAATGCTGAGTTTTGGCTTAGAGAGAGGCCACATTTGAGCAACAAGGAGGCACTCAGATGGCAACCCTTAGGCACCCCATAAGAGTAGGCCAAGTTTCAGTTACATGAGCAAAGACTCATAAGGCTAGTCCTCAATAACCGAAACCCATCAGTGGGCCATCCTCTTTTGCCAGACACTTCCTCTGCACTCAGGGGACTGCTGCTGCTCCCTTGGAGAATGTGGCAGAATTCTCCAGGCTGGGAATTCATATTCCCTCATTTATTGAGTGATTGTCTGCCCTCTGTGACCATGCTCCATCCCTAGATATTTTGAACAATTTTATATATCTTTCATGTATATTCAGATGAACTTACTCCCCTGAATCCCACATCCCAGACACCCTGCACCAATGAACTTTTACAGCCCCCAATGTAACCCTTCTGTGATCCAAACCTTCCCTGAACATGAAGCCCATATAATAACGAAATACAATTAATATGAAAAAGATATAATAATGATAAGGTTAATTGCAAGAGATAAGTACAAGGAAGCTCAGAGGAAAAGAAAAAAAAAAGAACAGGGTATTCAAAACTTGGGACTATTCCTCTAAGTCAACTGATTACCCATTACCCTGATGAGCAAGATTATTTGACTCACCACGCAGAATACAAGGACCGTCCGACCCACCAACAACAGACCTTGTTTCCACGGCACTGATCCAGAGAAAAGACTAGTCGAGCCCCACATTGGGTTCCATCTGTTGTAATTCAACATGGAGGTAGAGGATGTTGGAACGACCCAGAGAGAGATTAGGATCTGGGAACCACTTTCCTTGTGGAATGCAGGCAAGTTTATTTAGGCTGAAGCTGCTGTTTATACTACAAAGCTGATAACAAAAGTAGGGAGTCCTTCACTAGTTCCTCAGCTAGGTGTATGAGAGCACTGCCTGTTTCTGAGTTCCCAGACAATCTTTCTTGGGAATTCAGACAAAAACTTCTTAGTGTTGAGTTCATTCAGCTCTGCCTCCTCCTACTGATATCTGCAGTACAGAGTGCCCTTGGAGACATTTACTAATGTTTCTCTCCCAGCAAGCATGCTTTTTAAAGGCTTAAGCCTTTATGCTCTGGCTCTCAGCAACTTTTCCAACATGCATTATTTTCAACACTGTTAAAAATGTGTTGAAATTTAATATTTAATTAGTCTGAGAAATATCTGGCATCTGGACCTTCTGAGGTTTTCTGCAACATTGCACTCTCTCACAACCTCACTTCTATTCTTGTCAGCCCTAGACTGGGCTAATGTTGCTCATTCTGGTGGTTATTGCTGTAGCCAATGTTGTAATATGAATTTCACCATTTCCTTCCTGACACCAAAGGTTTCATCTGGGCATTGCAATTTTTTAGCTGCCCTAAGATAGGAGATGGTGAATGTAGAACTAGAAACAGGACCCTGAGTCTGTGCCTGAGTCCCAGGAGGGGTACATTAAGAACAGCCTCCTCAGAGGATCAATGCTGGTGGCCAAGGGAAGGAGTTAAGGGCAAAAGTAGTATGAGCAGGAAGTCTCCTGTCTGTGTCCTGACTCCTCTGCTGCACCAGACTCCAAGTCCCATGCTTTTATCGGCCACAGACCACCTGGCCAACACATGCCTGATGCAGGTACATCACCCTGGGGCATCTGTGACTTGATACTAGTCCCCAAACCATGTGATGCCATGCATGACTTCCTGTCTTGCAGGACTTGCTGGCCAAGAGCACTTCCCCCTTTGTCTTACCAGTATCCATTCCTGCCTACATTGGAGACACCCACAGTTTACAGGTGAATTCACTGGGCAGCAGCAACACACTGCCATTTGGGAACAGGGCAGCTCTCCAACCCTGTGTTCCTAGCTGTTTTAGTTTGTGAAGCGATATCAATGCAATATTCCAGAAATAGGTTGGCATTTATTGGAATTTATTAGGGTTAAAGCTTACAGTTGTGAGGCTGTGAAAATGTACAAATCAAGGCATCACCAAAAATCTGTCTTAACAAGGATACTCTGCTGCTGGAGTCCTCCCAAGGCAAAATGTTGGGCCAGCCTGTACCTCTCTGCCTTCTCCTCAAAAACTCACTATCTCGTTGATCTCAGCAGTGGGCCATGAGACACAATTGCTCACACCTCTCCCTTCTCCATTGGCCTGGAGGTCTTCAGGTTCAAGCGGGTCCATGACTCCACCCTCTGGCCACTCCCTCTGTCACTCAGGGTTTCTGTGTCTACCCACAGCTGTAGGAGATCCTGGAACCCTCTCCCACATGGCAGGGTAAACATGGCAGCATTCTTTCTCTGTGTGTTCCTAATTTCTCCTCCAAAGAAGTGATTACATTTACAACAGAAAGTGGAAATTTAATCTTAAGTGTGCTCTCAAAAGCATGGGAGATGGCTGAGAGCCTGAGATTTCATTCATCTCAATCCTTCAGGAAGAAGTGAAAGAAATACTTTTACAGATCAGTAAAAACTAATAAAGTTTGCTAGTAGCAAATCACTTCAAAAGAAATGTAAAAGAATATTCTTCAGGAAGAAAGGAAATAATCTCAGAAGTTTCAAGTTTCAGGATGGATCGAGCAACAATATCTGTTAATTAAATTCATATATTTAAATGACTTTTGAATGGATAAAGTAAAAATGATATATGTGGTCTAGGACATGAATAAAATGTTAAAATACACCATAAAATAATATATAGCATAAGATAGGTAAATGGATATGTAGCATTTTGATATCATTATGAATTCCAAAAAGATATATGGGATTATGCCTGTAAAATGGTCTGTTAATATGGGCATGATTAAGTTATGATAAGGGCGTTGACTGGGCGACAGTCCGTAGGCCATTGAGCCCTGCCCCTTGTTGGGTGGGGTCTCAAACATAAAGAGATATGGCAAAGGATAGAGTTGGAGTAGTTTTTGATGTTGGAGTTCTGATGAGCAAGGAGAGAAGTACCCAGGGAAGAGACAAGACATTCACCAGAGAGTTCACAGCTGGCCTTCTGGGGAGAGGCAAAGCTTAGAGACTCTCATAGTCTACAGCTGACCTTGTGGAGACAACACTGGAGCGAAGCCCAGAGTGAAACGTAGTCCTAGGAAGAGAGGAACCCAAGAAGTCTGAACACTGTTAAATGTCATCAGCTGTCTTGATCCAAGATGGGTTTACAGACTTTGGTGAAGGAAGAAAAATATGCTTTCTGGCCTGGTAACTGTAAGCTTCTACCCCAAATAAATACCCTTTTCAAAGACCAACAGATTTCTGGTATTTTGCATCAGAACCCCTTTGGCTGAATAATACAGGATATAAAATATTTTAAAATACATCATTTGACTAGTCAGTAACAAATAATAAGTGCAGATTTGGAAAGGCAAGCAAAAGTGTTATAATTTCCCCATTAAACTTTAAAGAATATTAAATAGTACATCTCATCCAAATAAACAGAAGGAAAAAAATGGAACAAAATTAGTAAGTCCCAACAAAGTTTTCAGGATTTCCCATGTTGCCAGTCTGGCCTTTCTTCTGCAGCCACCTTCCTTGTACATCTTTGGAAGGTGCACCTTTCTTACACTTCAGGATCCAGAAGTTTCCAGTGTTGATTTATGGGGTGTTGTTTTGTCTCTTTCAAATATCAAGTGCTATATCACTTCCCCATTTCCTACTTCTGATGTCACCAAACTGGATGTGAAGCTCATTTGAAGGAAGAAGAACCATGAATGATAAAATAAATAAAAAGGAAATATTGTTGTGCTTCTCAAATTGGACACTTAGATGATTGATATTGGAACTTTTCTCTTTTCTAATGAATGCATTCAATGCTAAAAATTTCCTTGTAAGCACTGCGTTTGCTGCACCCCACAAAATCTGAAGAAGCATAGGATTTTAAGAAGCAGAAGGAACACATAACAAAAGGCTGCTGAGTGAAGCTATATCCAATTCCACAAGAGAACAAACTTAACATGAAGGCATAAAATGTGAAAAAGATGGTAAAATATTTTCTCTGACCTCAAGCATTGTTTCCTCAAAATAACACTTTTATGAATGTAACTTCACTTTGAAGGAATTTGCATCAGGCTTACCTAAGCATGAGGGAATCTATGTAAGGAAAAAAGATGAAGACAATGAATTTTGCCAGATTGCCCCACATGCTAGTCTTCCCTTTAAGCGTAACGAGTGTGAAGGTTTCTTGGAAATTCAAACTCATGAGTTATCTGAGATTTAATAGTTTAGAGAAACCATTGGTGATTTCATAAATTTGGGAAAGATAGAATCACATCAAAGAAACATGTGGGAGTAAAACCCTGTGTATGTAAGGAATATTGGAAATCCTTCACCAAGGCATTCAATCTCATTGAGCATGAAATATTCATACATTAGTTAGTATTGTAATGAACATGGGAATGCTTCCACCTGAAACAAAACCTCATGGAATATGAGAAAATTCAAACTAGAGATAAACCATATGAGTGTCCTGAATTTAGTCTGCTCTTCACAGTCTTTTTTTACTCCTCATTTTAAAAGCCTTACAGGGGAACAAGTATAGAAATGTAATACATGTGGGAAAGCTTTCAACCTGACAGAAAACCTCTGTATTCATCAGAAAATTCTTACTGGAGAGAAATTATATATACGTGGGTGAGCTTTAATTTAAATGTCAAATTTCCTACACAAGAGATTTCTTACTGCAAAAAAAAAACCCTATGCATGTAAGGCATGTGAAAAAGTCTTTAGGAACAAATCATATCTCACAGAACATGAGAAAACTCATAGTGGACAGAAACAAAATGAATGTAAAGAATGCAGAAAAGCTTTCAGCAAAAAGCAATGGTTCATTAAACATCAGAACATTCATTCTGGAGAAAAACCATATATTTGCAATGAAAGTGGAAAGGCCTTCAACCTGAAGAAAACCTTCACAAACCATCTGATAATACATACTGAAGAGTAACCCAGTGAATGTGATGGATGTCGGAAAGCTTTCATTCTGAAATCAAGCCTCATTACACATGAGAGAAGACAAACTGGAGAGAAACCCTATATATGTAAGGAATGTAGGAAAGCCTTCAGGAGCAAATCAAATGTCAGAGAAAATGAGAAAATTCATAGTGGAGGGAAACCTGATATATGTAAGGAATTTGGAATACCCTTCAGCCAGAGGGAGTATCTCATTAAACATTACAACATTCATACTGGAGAGAAGGCCTGTGAATGTAATGAATGTGAATCTCCGAAGAATCTCCTCCTCCAGTCTGTGCAACCTGTTGTCAATCTTTTAAGGAAGTGGCTGTGACTTTGCAATTCAGGATATCTTTCTCCTCTTGGAAAAGTGCACTTGCAGTTTCTTCTGTTACCTGCTCCTCCCACATCTTCTTCCACACTCATCTGGGTTCAATTTCTTACCACTAATTTATGAATCAGAACTTGAGATTTCTCTTAGTTTATTTAAAGAAGGGCTTATCCTGGTTGTTTTCACTGGTTCTTCAATCCATTACATACTTGGTAAGTATTTTTTAAAAAATACCATTTAAAAATAATGCTGCCCATTATTGCAGCATCATATTATAAGGCACCACAACCAATTATAGTTTTTCAGATTCTTCACATGATTCTGATGTGGATTCAAGTTTAACCTCCACTGAACTACAGTGGCCTGCTTTCTACTAAACTCCAATTTTCCATATTATTTTTAATCAGAAATGATCCTTTCATAATTAGATGATATACTTCTAATCTCATGTATTTTGAGAATTTAGAAAATTTACATATGTTCTTAATTTGCACTCCAATATTTTTCCCATATGTGATAGGATGTTGGATGCATGAAACAAGAGAATGCAAATATTTGCAAACAAAAATATGTACCCCAAAGAATCTGCCAATGCAGATAATTCTAAGGAAAGAGGAATGGGGGATGAGGCTAGAGAAGGAATTTTGCTGTTTCCCATAAGAAATATAATTTTTTTATACTATTTGCCTGGACAATTTGGTTATAATTTAAAAGAAATTATGAAAATAGTACACAAAGAAATCATACAAAGTGGTTTATTTGAAGATATTGATTTTTTCTGCAACATTACAGGTGGGGGCACTTCCCCTCAACCTTTTCAAATACAGTCACTCATAAAGGAAAAGTGCTCATTCCCCTCAGCCCCCTGCCCAGGTGTTTGGACAGGTGGAGGCCTCCCTTAGCAAGAGTGAGCATGGAGCATGAGGAGCTAGGACATGACAATGTGAAGGCCAAACTACTCTCTACACATGTCCCATTAGATGGCTCTTACCATCACAGGAGAAGATGGACTTCCTGCTACTTATTTCCAGTGAATACCCACTAGAGTGACTCATATCACAAACTGAGTCTTTGAGTGCTGAGCAGACCTTTAACCCTGTCCTCCTCTCTGGATGCAGAACCTATGAGGATGGTTTTCCTTGGGCTTCTGAGACTTTGGTTCCAAACAGGGCATTCCCCCTGTGGCTTAGGGGAACTGCAGTGAACACATGTTACATTCCAGCTTCTTCAGTTGTTCATCAGCTTCTTCCCGTCCAATGCCTCTGTACTCTTCTGGGATTGAAGAGGCCTGCATCATTTTCAACACAGTTAAAAATGTGTTGAAAAGTTAATATTTAATTATTCTGAGAAATATCTGCCATCTGCACCTTCTGAGATTTTCTGCAAATTGCACTATCTCACAAAATCACTTCTATTCTTGTCAGCACTAAGTCCCAGGACTTTCTGGGATTTCCATACTATTTCTTGGAGTCACTGGCCTAATGTTGCTCATTCTGATGATGTTATTGCAGTAGCCAATGCTGTAATGTGAATTTTGACATTTCCTTCCTGACACCAACAGGTTTCATCTTGGCATTGCTCTTTCTTCAGCTGTCCTGAGATTGGAGAAGGTGAATTTAGAATTGGAAGAAGGAGACCTGAGTCTGTGCCTGAGACCCAGGAGGCATAGAGTAAGAGCAGCCTCTACGGAGAGTCAATGTGGGAGGCCAAGGGAAGGAGTTGAGGGCAAAAGGAGCAGATGCTGGAAGTCTTCTTTCTGTGCTCTGACCACTCTGCTGCCCCAGACCCAAGGTACCATGCTTTTATCTGCCCCTGCCCACCTGGCCAAGCCCTGCCTGGGGCAGGTACATCATACTGGAGCATCTGTGATGTTATATTAGTCCCCAAACCATGTTTCTCTCCTGCCTCTCTCCCTGTCTTGCAGGCCTTGCTGGCCAAGAGCACTTCCCCTTCCATATTACTAGTACTCATTCCCACGTAGTCTGGAGACACCCACAGTTTACAGATGAATTCAATGGGCAGCAGCATCACACTGTCATTTGGGAAGAGGGCAGCTCTTCAATCATGGATCCTTAGCTGTTTGAGTTTGCCAAGCAATGCCAATGCAAAATACAAGAAATAGGCTGGCTCTTATTAGAATTATTCAGCATTAATGCTTACAGTTCTGACTGTGAAAATGTCCAAATCAAGGCATCCTGAGAAATACTCTCTTAACAAGGGTCAGCTGCTCCTCGACTCCTGCCATTGCAAAATGTTTGGCCTGCCTGTCTCTTTCTGCCTTCTCTTCCAAATTTACTTTCTCCCTGAGCTCAGCAGTGGGCCATCAGACACAATTGCTCACACCTCTCCCTTCTCCTCTGGCCTGGATGTCTTCCATTTCAAGTTGCTACAAGACTCCAGCCTCTGGCCTGTCCTTCAGCATCTCAGGGTTTTTGGGTCTCTCCACAGCTGTAGGAGATCTTGGAGCCCTCTCCCACGTGGCAGGGTAAACATGGCAGCACTTTTTCTCTGTGGATTCCATGTATGTAGGATCTCAGCACAATGATTGTGGTCCATCCTGGTGCCTGAAATCTAACCAGAGGCCCTTAACTAAACTAAAACAATCTAACAAAAAGTGACCTAATTGAATATTCTTCAGACAGAAAGAAAGACCTAATTTGTATGTCTAAGGGACATACAAAAGCCTACATAAAAAAGCCTATCACACACAGCAATGGGTTAGTAAGAACATACTTATTGGGGGTCCACACAAGTCTCAAATGAGGGCATTAACCCAGGTCACAGGCATCAGGAGGGGTCTCCAAAGTCTGGGAGAAATGGGAAAACATGAAAGAGTGACTGTACTTTGAGTGTGGACATCATTGAACAAAATGGGGTGCTGACCACCATTGCAATGGTCCCTAGAATGGTCCCAAGAAGAACTCAATATATGGTGCTTTCTCCACCAAATCATATTTGCAAAATCAGGTGTTTAACTCAGAGAGGTGTGCCATTACTCCCATCCCCAGAGCCAGAGCGCACAGATTTTGTCTGTGGGATGGTTGGGCAAGAAAGAGGTTGTAAAACTGAAAGGCCCTAATTCCTTCCCCAAGGAACTGATTACATTTACAACAGAATGGAGAAATTCAACCTAAGGGTGCTATCAAAATCAGTGGACATCACACAGGGCCTGAGATTTCATTCATCTCAATCTTTCAGAAAGAACTGAAATAAATACACAGATGAGTAAAACCTAATAAAGTTTGCTAACAGCAACTCACTTTAAAAGAAATGTAAAGGAATATTCTTCAGGCAGAAAGAAAATAATCTCTGAAGGCTCAATATTCAGGATGGATTGGAGAACAATAACTGTTATTTAAATCATATATCTAAATGACTATTGAATGGATAAAATAATAATGATATCTGGGCCTAGGATATCAATAAAGTGTTAAAATACACCATAAAATAATATATAGCATAAAATGGGTAAATGGATATGTGGGAGCTTGATATCATTATGAATTCCCAAAATAGATATTGGATTATGCTTGTAAACTGGTCTGTTAATCTGGGCATGATTAAGTTATGATAAGGACATTGACTGCCCACAGTCAGTAGGGTGTTGAGGCCTGCACCTTGGTGGGTGGTGTCTCAAACATAAAAAGACATGGCAAAGGACAGAGTTGGATCAGTTTTTGACATTGGAGTTCTGATGAGCAACAACAGAAGGCCCCGGGGAAAAGATAAAAGCCATTGACCTAACAGTTCACAGCTGGCCTTGTGGAGAGAGGCAAAGCTTAGAGAACCTCATAGTCTACAGCTGACCTTGTGGAGGAAACAGAAGAGCTGAGCCCACAGAGAAACACAGCATAGGAAAGAGAGGAACCTCAGAAGCATGAACCCAGGTAAATGTAGGCAGCTGTATTGTTCCAAGACAGGGTAACAGACTTTGATGAAGGAAGGAATTTATGTTTTATGGCCTCGTAACTCTAAGCTTCTACTCCAAATAAATACCATTTATAAAGACCAGCAGATTTCTGCTATTTTGCATCAGCATCCCTTTCTCTGACTAATACAGTATATAAAACATTTTAAAATACATTATGTGGCAAGTCAATAAGAAATAATAAGTGCATATATGGAAAGACAAGCAAAAGTGTTATAGTTTCCCTGGTAAACTTTAAAGAATATTAAGTAGTGCATCTCATCCAAATAAATACAAGAGAAAAAAAATTGACCAAAAGTAGTCCAAAACAAGGTATACAGGATTTCCTTTGTTGCAATTTTGGCCTTGGTACTGGGGCCACCTTACTCATGCATCTTGGGAAGCTGCACCTTTCTTATACTTCAGAAACTGGAAAGTTCTATGGTTGATTTATGGGGTGTTGGTTTGTCCCCATTATAAATCAAGTGCTCTATCACTTCCCCATTTCCTAGTTATGAAGTCACCAAACTGGATGTGATGCTCATTTTAAGCCAGAAGAGCCATGAATGATAGAATAAATAAAACGGAGATATTGTTGCACTTCCCAAATTGGATGCTTAGATGATTGATAATGGATCTTTCCTCTTTTCTAATGATTGCTTTCAGTGCTATAAATTTCCCTTTATGCACTGCTTTTACTGCTCCCCACAAAGAAGAAGCATAGGACATTAAGAAGCAGAAAAACCACTTGACAAAGTCTTGTGAGTGAAGCTATACCCACTTCTGCAACAAGACAGACTAAAGATGAAGGCAGAGAATGTAACAAAGCTGGGAAAATATTTTCCCTTACCACAAGCATTGTTTCCTCAAAATAACACTTCTATGAATGTAACTTCACTTTGAAGGAATTTGCATCATGCTTACCTAAGCATGAGATTATATATGTAAGGAAAAAAGAAGGAAGACAATGAGTTTTGCCAGTTTGCGCCACATGGTAGTCCTCCCTTTTAAGTGTAATGAGTGTGAGGTTTTCTTGGAAATTCAACCTCATGAGATACCTGAAAATTAATCCTTTGGAGAAACCATTTGGGATTTCATGAATTTGGGAAATTTAGAATCACATCAAAGAAATATGCAGATATAAAACCTTGTGTATATAAGGAATATTGGAAATCCTTCAGCCAGGCATTAAGTCTCATTGACCATGAAATACTCATACATTAGTAAGTATTGTAATGAACATGGGAATGCTTCCATCTGAAACAAAACCTCATGGAATATGAGAAAATTCCAAATGGAGAGAAACCATATGAGTGTCCTGAATGCAGTCTGTTTTTACAGTCATTTTTTATGTGTCATTTTAAAAGCCATACAGGGAACAAGCATAGAAATGTAGTACTTGTGGGAAAGTATTCAACCTGAGAAAAAACTTCTCTATTCATCAGAAAATTCTTACTGAAGAGAAATCATTTATATGTGGGAGAGCTTTAACCCAAATATCAAATCTCAGATGCCAGAGATTTCTTACTGCAAAGAAACCTTATGCATGTAAGTCATGTGAAATAGCCTTTAGGTAAAAATCATATCTCAGGAAACATGAAAAAGACTCATAGGGGACAGCAAAAAAATGAATGTTAAGAATGCAGAGAAGCCTTCAGCCAAAAGCAATGGTTCACAAAACAGAAAAGCATTTATTGTAGAGAAAAACCCGATATAGGCAATGAATGTGGAAACGCCTTCAATCAGAAGGAAAACTCATTAACCATCTGAGAATACATGCTGGAGTGAAATCCTATGAATGTGATGGATGTGGGAAAGCTGTCATTCAGAAATCAAGCCTCATTGCACCCCACAGAAGACCTACTGGGGAGAAACCATATATATGTAAGGAATGTAGGAAAGCCTTCATTATCAAATCAAATCTCACTGACCATGAGAAAATTCATAGTGGAGGGAAACCCTGTACATGTAAGAAATGTGGAATAACCTTCAGGCAGAGGCGGTATCTCATTAAACATTACATCATACATACTTGAGAGAGACCCTGTGAATGCAATGAATGTGAATCTCCAAATAATCTCCACCTCCAGTCTGTGCAATGTATTACCAATATTTAAAGTAAGCAGCTGTTACTCTGCATTTTAGGATGTCATTCTCCCCTTGGAAAAGGGCACTTGCAGTTTCTTCTAACATCTGCTCCTCCGACATCTTCTTCCACACTCATCTGTGTTCAATTTGTTAACACTAATTTAAGCATCAGAACTGAAGATTTCTCTTGGTTTATGTAAAAATGGGCTTTCCACTTATTTCAAATTATCCTGGTTGTTTTCACTGGTACTTCAATCCATTACATTCTGAGTAAGCAGTTTAAAAATTACCATTATAAAAATAATGCTGCCCCTTATGTAGCATTTTCTTATAAGGCACCCCAACCATTTATATTTTTCAGATTCTTCACCTGATTCTGATGTGGATTCAAGTTTAACAGCCACTGAACTACAGTGGCCTGCTTTCTACTTAACTCCAATTTTCCTTATTATTTGAAATTAGAAATAATCCTTTCCTCATTAGATGATATATTTCTAATCCCAAGTATTTTAAGAAGTCAGAAAATTTATTTATATTTTTTAAGTTGTACTCCAGTAATTTCCTCATATGTGACAGGGTGTGGGATGGATGAAACTAGAGAATGCAAGTATTTGCAAACAGATATGTGTACCCAAAACAATCTGCCAATGCAGATAATTCTGAGGAAGGAGGAATGGGTGTTGAGGCTTGAGAAGGAAATTTGCTGTTTGCCATAACAGACATAAACTATTTTTCTACTCTTTGCATGGTTAATTTGGTTATAATTTAAAAGAAATTATGAAAATAATACACAATGAAGTCATACAAAGTGGTTTATTTGAAGATATTCATTTGTATCTGTAACATTACTGTGGGGCACGTCACCTCACACTTTGCAAATACAGCCACCCATAAAGGAAAAGTGCTCATTCCCTTTGGCCCCATCCCCAGCTGCCTGGATTGGTAGAGATCTCCCACAGCAAGAGTGAGCACAGACCACCAGGAGCATGGACGTGATTATATGAATGCCACACTGCTCACTACACCTACGCAGTTAGAGGGTTGTTAGCACAACAGGAGAAGAAGGACTTCCTGCTCCTTACTCCCCAGTGGAGACATGCTTGAGTGACTCACATCACTAACTGAGACTCTGAGTGCCGAGCAGGGTTTTCTCCCTCTCTTCCCTTGCAGATCCAGAACATCTGATGATGGTTTTCATTGGGGTTCTGAAAGATTGGTTCCCAAACAGGACATTCCCTCTCTGACTTGAGGGAACTGCAGTGAACACGTGTTACATCCTAGCTTCCTGAGCTGTTCATCAGCTTCTTCCCATCCAGCCCCTCCGTTCTCATCTGGGATTGAAGACATCTGCATCCTTTTTAACACTGTGAAAAATGTGTTGAAAATTTAATATTTAATTAATCTGAGAAAATATCTGGCATCTGCACCCTCTGTGGTATTCTGCAAACTGCACTATCTCACAAACTTACTTCTATTCTTGTCAGCCTTAGGTCTAAGGATTTTCTGGGATTTCTGTACTATTTATTAGGGTCACTGACCTAATGGTGCTCATTTTGGTGATGTTATTACTGTAGCCAATGCTGTAATGTGAATTTTGACATTTCCTTCCTGACACCAACAGGTTTCATCTTGGCATCACTCTTTCTTTAGCTGCCCCATGATTGCAGAAGTTGAATGCAGAACTGGAAGCAGGAGACCTAAGTCTGTGCCTGAGACCCAGAAAGGGTAGAATAAGAGGAGCCTACTCAGAGGGTCAATGCTTGAGGTCAAGGGAAGCAGGGAAGTGCAAGGGAAACAAGAGCAGGAAGTCTCTTCTCTCTGCCCTGATTCTTCTGATGCACCAGTCCCAGGTCTGATGAATTTATCTGCCAGTACCCACCTGGCCAACCCCTGCCTGGGGCAGGTACATCATACTAGGGCATCTGTGACTTTACACTAGTCCCCAAACCATGTGACTCCCCTACTTGACTTCCTGTCTTGCAGGCCTTCCTGGCCAAGAGCACTTCTCCCTCCATCTTTCCAATACTCATTCCCACCTAGTCTGGAGACAACAAAGTTTACAGGAGAATTCTCTTGGCAGCAGCATCACACTGCCATTTGGGAACAGGGCAACTCTCCCACCCTCTGCCCCTAGGTGTTTGAGTTTGCCAAGTGTTGCCAATGCAAAATACCAGAAACACATTGCTTTTATTGGAATTTATTAGGGTTAAAGCTTACAGTTCTGAGACTGTGAAAATGTCCAAATCAAGGCATCCTCAAAAATGCTGTCTTAACAAGGGTCAGCTGTCCCTGGACTCCTGTTAAGGCAAAATGTTCGGCCTGCCTCTTTCTCTCTGCCTTCTCCTCCAAAATCACTTTCTCCCTGAACCCAGCAGTGGGCAATTACACACAATTGCTCATATCTCTCTCCTCTCCTCTGTCCAGAATGTCTTCACTTCAAGCTGCTCCATGACTCCAGCCTCTGGCCTTTCCTTCAGCCTCTCAGGGTTTCTGTAACTCTCCACAGCTGTAGGAAATCCTGGAGCCCTCTACCACAGGGCAGGGTAAACCTGACAGCACTCTTTCTCTGTGTGTTCCATGTATGTAGGACTTCAGCACAATGATTGGGGTCCATTCTGGTGCCTGAAATCTAATCAAAGGCCCTTAACTAAACTAAAGCAATCTAAGGAAAAGTGGCCTAATTGAAATGTCCCTTATCTGAATCTAACCAAAATGTCCTACATTAAAAAGGCTTACACACACAGCAATGGGTAAGTATGAACTTACTTTTCCAGGGTCCACACAAGACACAAAGAGGGCATTAACCCAGGGCAGAGGGATCAGGAGGGGTCTCCTAAGTCAGGGAGAAATTGGAACTCATGAAGAAGTGGCTGTACTTTTGGTGTGGCCATCATTGAACAAAATGGGGTGCTGAAGACAATTGCACTGGTCCTGGAAAGGTCCCAAGAAGAACTCAATATACTGTGCTTTCTCCACAAAATCTTAGCTCCAAAATCAGGCATGTAACTCAGAGAGGTGTGCCCTTATTCCCATCCCCAGATCCAAAGCACACAGATTTTGCCTGGGGTGTGGTGGGTCAGGATGCAGGCTGTGAAACTGAAAGCCCATAATTGCTTCTCCAAAGAACTGACTACATTTACAAGAGAATGGAGAACTTCCACCCTAAGTGTGTTCTCCAAAGTAGTGGAGATGTTAGAGGGCCTGAGATTTCATTCATCTCAATCCTTCAGGAAGAAGTGAAAGAAATACTTCTACAGATGAGTAAAAAGTAATAAAGTTTGCTAGCAGCAACTCACTTTAAAAGAAATGTAAAATAATATTATTCAGGCAGAAAGAAAATAATCTCAGAATGTTCAAGATTCAGGATGGATTGAAGAACAATATATATTAATTAAATTCATATATCTAAATAACTATTTAATGGATAAAGTAATGATATCCATGGCATAGGACATCAATAAACTGTTTTACACCATAAAATAATATGTACCGTAAGATGGGTAAATGGATACATAGCAGTTTGATATCAGTATGAATACCAAAAATAGATATTGGATTATGCTTGTAAACAGTTCTGTTAATCTGGGCAAGATTAAGTTATCATAAGGACATTGACTGGACCACAGTCCTTAGGGTGTTGACCCCATCCCCTTGGTGGGTGGGGTCTCAAACATAAAACGACATGGCAAAGGACATAGCTGGAGGCAATTTTGGTGTTGGAGTTCTGATGAGCAAGGACAGAAGGCCCCTGGGAAAAGAGACAAGCCATTCACCTGACAGTTTACAGCTGGCCTTTTGGAGACAGGCAAAGCTTAGAGAGCCTCATAGTCTATAGCTGACCTTGTGGAGGAAACAGAGGAGCTCAGCCCAAAGAGAAATGCAGTCCTGAGAAGAGAGGAACCCAGGAGACTGAACCGTGGCAAATGTTTGCAGCTGTCTTGCTCCAAGATGGGGAAACATACTTTGTTGAAGGAAGAAACTTATGCTTTCTGGCCTGGTAACTGTAAGCTTCTACCCCAAATAAATACCCGTTATAAAGACCAACATATTTCTGGTATTTTGCATCAGCACAACTTTGGCTGACTACAGCATGATATAAAATGTTTTAAAATACATTATTTGGCGAGTCAATAACAAATAATAATAGCAGATTTCAAAAGTCAAGCAAAAGTGTTATAATTTCACTGGTAAACTTTAAAGAATGTTAAATAGTAGCTCTCATCCAAATAAATAGAAGAAAGAAAAATTGAACAAAATAATCAGTTCAAAACAAAGTATTCAGGATTTCCTGGGTTTCCAGTTTGGCATTTGTTATGGGGCCACCATACCCCTGCATCTTTGGAAGCTGCACCTTTCTTATTCTTCAGATGCCTGAAGGTTCCAGTGTTGATTTATGGGGTGCTGCTTTGTCCCCATTACAAATTAAGTGCTGTATCACTTCCCCATTTCCTTGGTATGAAGTCACCAAACTGGATGTGATGCTCACATGAAGCAAGAAGAGCCATGAATGATAGAACATATAAAAAGGAGATATGGTTGCGCTTCCTTAACTGAACGCTTTGATGATTGACATTGGATCTCTCTTCTTTATTAATGAATGCATTCAATGCTATAAAGTTCCCTCTATGCACTCCTTTTGCTGCACCCCACAAACTATGAAGAAGCATAGGACATTAAGAAGCAGAAAAACTACGTATCAAAAAGATTGTGTGTGAAGCTATACCCACTTCCACAACAGTACAGACTGAAGATGAAGGCAGAGAATGTAAGAAAGTTGGGAAAATATTTTATCTGACCACAAGCATTGTTTCTTCAAAATAAAACTTCTATGAATGTAACTTCACTTTGAAGGAATTTCCATCATACTTACCTAAGCATGAGGGAATCTGTGTAAGGAAAAAGAAGGAAGATAATGAATTTTAGCAGTTTGCCCCACATCGTAGTACACCCCTTGAAGTGTAATGAGTGTGAGTTTTCTTGGAATTTCAACCTCATGAGATATCTGAGAATTAATCCTTCAGAGAAAACATTTGGGGTTTCATGAATTTGGGAATGCTGGAGTCACATCAAAGAAACATGCAGGAGTAAAACCCTGTGTATATTAGGAATATTGGAAATCCTTCAGCCAGGTATTAAATCTCATTGAGCATGAAATATTCATACATTAGTAGTGTAATGAACATGGGAATGCTTCCATCTGAAACAAACCTCATGGCATATGAGGAAATTCAAACAAGAGATAAACTACATAAGTGTCGTGAGTGTAGTCTACTCTTTAGAGTCATTTTTTACTCCTCTCTTTAAAAGTCATACAGGGGAACAAGCATAGAAATTTAATACTTGTGTGAAAGTTTTCAACCTGACAGAAAACCTATTTATTCATCAGAAAATACTTAATGAAGAGAAATCATATATATGTGGGAAAGCTTTAATTCAAATGTCAAATCTCAGATACAAGAGATTTCCTACAGCAAAGAAATCTATGCAGGTAAGGCACATGAAAAAGCCTTTAGGGACAAATCTTATCTCACAGAACATGAAAAAAATTCATAGTGGACAGAAACAAAATGAAAGTAAAGAATGCAGAAAAGCCTGTAGCGAAAAGCAAGAGCTCATTAAACATCAGAGTATTCATTCTGGAGAAAAACACTATATGACCAAAGAATGTGGAAAAGCCTTCAACCAGAAGGAAAACATCCTTAACCATCTGAGAATACATACTGGAGAGAAACACTGTGAATACAATGGATGTGAGAAAGCTTTCATTCAGAAATCAATCCTCATTACACACCAGAGAAGACAAATTGGAGAGAAACCCTGTATATCCAAAGAATGTAGGAAAGCCTTCAGTAGCTAATGAAATCTCACTGACCAGGAGAAAATTCATAGTTGAGCAAAACCCTATATATGTAAGGAATGTGGAATTACCTTCAGCCAGAGGCTGTATCTCATTAAACATGAGAACATTCAACTGGAGAGAAACCCTGTGAATGTAATGAATGTGAATCTCCAAAGAATCTCCACCTCGAGTCTGTAGAACTTCTTGCCAATCTTTTAAGGAAGTGGCTGTGACTGTGCCATTCTGGATGTCTTTATCCTCTTGGAAAAATGCACATGCAGTTTCTTCTGAGATCTGCTCCTCCCACCTCTTCTTCCACACTCATCTGTGTTCAATTTTTTACCACTAATTTATGCGTCAGAACTTGAGAATTCCCTTAGTTTATGTAAAGATGGACTTTCCACTTATTTCAAATTATTCTGGTTGTTTTCAATGCTTCTTCAATCCATTACATTCTGGGTAAGCATTTAAAAAATTACCATTTCAAAAATAATGCTGCCCATTATTGTAGCATTTTCTTATAAGGCCCCTCAATCAGGTATATTTTTCATATTTTTCACCTGATTCTGATGCGGATTCAAGTTTAACAGCCACTGAACTACAGTGGCCTGCATTCTACTTAACTCCAATTTTCCTTATTATTTTAAATCAGTAATGATCTTTATATAATTAGATGATATACTTCTAATCTCAAGCATTTTAAGAAGTTAGAAAATTTACTCATGTTCTTAAGTTGTACTTCAAAATTTTTCTCATATGATAGGGTGTGGGATGGATGAAACTAGGGAATGCATGTATTTACAAACAGAAATATGTACCCAAAAGAATCTGACAATGCAGATAATTCTGAGGAAGGAGGAATGGCGGTTGAGACTAGAGAAGGAATTTTGCTGTTTGCCATAAGAGACATAAATTATTTTTTTTAATTTTTAATTTGTAAATTGATATGGAGATATATATTCATATATGTACATTTGCTTCATAAATGTTATTATTTTTTCATATATATTTTTAAAGATGTTTAGATTGCATAAATGTTACACAAAAATTACAGGGAATCCCATGAGCTCCACTTTGCATACCTCCCATAACATCTCACAAAAACCTCTTTCATTAGTGTGGCACATCACCTGCAATGGATATACCCATCCTGTGGTTTTTCCACTAAGCATATACCACAGTTCACATCATAGGCCACACTCTCTCCCACACAGTTCTGCATGGTATATGCTGCTGTAAAATGGCCAATATCTGTGGTCACAGCGTCACTCAGGACAACCCCCAAGTCCTGGGAAAGCCCCAGAGTTACAGCTGCACTTCCCCTTCCCACCCCAAAAGCCTCTAGTGGCCATTGGTTTCACCTCACTTTTATAATTTCTTCCATTGCTTGATTCCCAATATGTCTA
>JAQZBX010051603.1:0-19338 GCA_029593785.1 Cabassous unicinctus | reverse complement strand
AAAAAAAAAAAAAAAAGATGGAAACAACCCATGTGTCCATCAATCGATTAATGGATTAACAAACTGTGGTGTATACACACGTTGGAATATTTTGCAACTATAAGAAATGAAGCTGTGAAGCATATGAAAACATGGATGAACCTGGAGGACATTATGTTGGGTGAAGCAAGCCAGACATAAAAGAACAAATATTGTATGATTGTGCTTCTATGAACTAAATTTATTGTGTAAATTTATGAAGTTAATAATTAGAATATAGGTCATCAGAAAATAGAATGAGGTAGAGATTGGAAAGCTGAGGTTTAATCTGTGCAGAATTGGTAAAAAGTTTGTAAATCTTTGGAAATGAATAGTAATGGTGAAACACATCCTAATCAATGTAAGTAGCAAAGCTATTATTTGGGTATAAGTGACTGAAAGGCAAGTCTAAGGACATGTATATTACTAGAAGGAAAGCTAAAAAATGTAACATGGGACTGTATAACATAGTGAAACCACATGTGAAATAGCAATATGAGTAATATTGCACATATAAGACTGTTTTTACAAAATAGAAATAGAAATAAGCTAGAGAGACAGAAACAGAATAGTAGCTATGTATGGCAGGAGAAGCACAGAGAGATTGAGAGGCAATGAGTTTTTTTGTCTGTTTTTTGTTTATTATTATTATTAGAATAATGAAAATGCTCCAATAATGCTTGAAGTGATGAATGCACAACTATGTGATTATACCAAATACCATTGATTGTACACTTTGGATGGATTTATACTTTATTAATATGTATCAATTGAACTGATTTGTTAAAAATAATGTAGGTAGACAGAAGAGAAGCTACAGAAATACAGGAGAGGGCAGCAGAACTGGAACAATGGCAGGCTTTAGGTCAGGCTCACATTGACTCTGGCCCTTTTGTTTTGAAAGGAGTAGTTAGAGAATTGATGACAAATTGATAGATAAATAATAAAAGTATCCAAAAAAAAATCGTTGCTAGAATCCATGGGACAAACCAGCCAGCAGAGATCATCACGGGTTGCCATGCTGGAGTTGTGGCAGAGTTGGGCATTGATAGGCACTAAAGAGTAGGGGCCTGAACCAAGTTTTAAACTGACCACACGGGTGAGGGTAGAGTGAACAATTTGCTGAGTATCTCACAGCAAATTGTCTGTCTCCATGACAGTAATTTCCTCTCTTTTAGAAGCTGTGGCCGAGTTCAGCCTCAGAAGGTGGTATAGGGTTCTTATGCTTTAGCTCAGTGGTTTTTAATCATTTCAGCAGCAACAATTTTCTGCATCAGGGGATATTTGGCAATGTCTGAAGACATTTTTGGTTGTCACAACTGGCCAGTGTTATTGGCATCTAGTAGGTAGAGGCTTGGAATGCTGGTAAACAACTTACAATGTATAGGAAAGTCCCACAACAAAGAATTACTTGGTCCAACATGTCAGAAGAGTCTAGGCTGAGAAAGCTAAAGGAAGAAATCATTTGGAAGGGCATATTTCTTGCATGTTGGCCTATGCTGACTTGGTACCTCTTCCCAACCTTCCCCACAACCCCACTCACATCATCTCCTTTCTTTCCTTCCCAATCACCCATTCATACCTTGGCTATCTTCTGAAAACTGCACCTGAAAGGAGTCATTCTTGAGTTTCTGAATGCTTTGAAAATGTTCTTATTAATAATTCAATTCAATTCAGTTCAACAAACATTTGTTGAGTATTTTGATATGTATAAGGGAATCCAGAGGTGAATAAGCCTGAGTCTCTGCCCTGTAAGAGATCACAATTTAGTGTGGAAGGCAGACATATACATAATTAATTAAAATGAAGACAGACTGGGATAAAGCCCATGGTTGGAGGATAACCTAGATGTCAGCTTCGTTCTCACTGGCTCTGGACATATAGGTAGCAGTGTCTCAAATTTCCCAACTCTGTAGCCTATTAAAGGAGAGGCTTCTAAATTTATTTTGCAAATTCACAAGGCTTACACTTTTATAGTCTGCCTCTTCCACCAATGCCTGCTTTCTTTAAACCCTTTCTCAAGGACACAAAGATCTGGTGCTATATTGTTTCCATCATACATACACACACTAAATTTCTTTGTGTTTTTGTAGAATGTGCCGGTAATTTGGGGTTATTCAGAGGGATCTCATTTTTACTTAATTTTCTGCTCTCTCCAAGTCCCTTCTTTTTTTTTTTTTTTTAAAGATTTATTTATTTTATTTATTTATCCCCCCCTTGCTGCTTGTGCTGCTGTGTCCATTCGCTGCGTGTCTTCTCTGTGTCTGCTTATCTCCCCCTCGCTGTGAGGTCTTGCCGCATCAGCCCACGGCGCCGCGCCAGCTGGCCTGCCCTCACAAAGAGGCGCCGGGAAGCGAACCCGGGGCCTCTCACATGGCAAACCAGTGCGCTATCCATTGCGCCACAGCCGCTTCCTGCCGTGAGGTTGCTGCATCAGCCCACTGCACCGCTCAGGCCGGCGTGCCCTCACAAGGAGGCCTCAGGACGTGAACCCGGGCCTCCCACGTGGTAAACGGGGGCTCTATCCACTGAGCCACACCCGCTTCCCATCTCCAAGTCCCTTCTGCCCTAGCCCCTATCCCTCTGCCTGTCATCTCCCTCCCTTTCTGCAGAACAGCACATTTCTTTCCTCTTCTCATGCCTAGCAGTTCTCCCTACATCAGGCAATTTGGGATCTCACTTCCTCTTCCAGCCATTTTTATGATGTTTTTTCCCTAAAAAACACAATTCCTTTCTTGGAGCACTTCTGGTGCCAGAAATAACATTTTCTCCACATCTTTACCAAAAACATAATCACATTACTTAAGTAGAAGAAATAAACTGGGAGATAGGGTCAGGAAAGGCTGTCTAGGGGATGTGAGCCTGGAGACATCAATAAAATTTAATAGATTGAAGGAAGAAGTGTGTAAATATCCCAGGAAAAGCAAAAAGTATCAGACAAGACATAGAGGGTAGAAGTGCTCTGTGTTTGGGAAACTGGTCTAACAATGGTGCAAGGAGACTAATACTAGTCATTCCAGAAACATGGGACATGGGGGCTGGAGAAGTGAATTGTGGCAGTTGATGAGCGGTCTGGAATCACATGCTGAGGGCTTTTATCTGTATTCAGTGTGTATGGCAGGGAGGGGGGAAGGGAAAATGGGGTAGGATGTCAGGATCAGAACCATAATTTAGAAATATCTCTCTGGAAACCATGTGGCAGGTGGATCAGAGCAAGGAGGAGTGGTGGGTGGGTGACTCATTAGGAGACAAGAAATTACATGGGAAGGGGGAATGGAGAATATTTTGTCTTTCTTTGTCAATTTTAAGTGTAAACTTCATGTGTATGCCTTTTCTATGATATAGAGGGAAAAAGAATATGATTTCATGTTATAAGATCTAAGTTTGAGTCCCTGATTTTTAAATTCCTCAGTCATCATGTCCATAGAGCTGCTGTTTTGAAGGTGTCTCCAATAGCCATATGAGCTGAGTATGTCATCATTAACCAAAAATGACTTCTTAGTAGGTCAGACAAGCGCTGAGGAGGTTTTCTGAAGTAGTTCCCTTGAGTGGACTTCTTCACTATACTCTTTTCTTCTGGTCTATAGCGTTCTTTGTTTTCTTGACCTATCTGTGATTCACTCACTTTTGTTTTCCCTCCCGGAGTTCAAGGTTTGGCAAAGCAAACCCCTGAATGTTCAAGGCCCCAACCAACACCTTTCAATTTTCCTCTTGAAAAGTTGCTCCATTGTACTAATGTTTGGAAAACTGAATATGCAAAAATTATTTCTTTGATTATAGAAAAAAATATTTTTCCTAAGTCTTTGGAGTCTTGCTCTTGAAGATTGTCTTGGTGGTTTTGACCTCGTTGAATAACTGCACCTTGTCCTCACTCTTCTGTATGGTAATTTTATGAACTTTATGCCTGCATGCATGGCCTTTAATATTCCTCCTGCAGCTGTAATTCCACGCTCCTGATGACTTTGTCTTCCTATACTTTCTCCAAAGAACCTCTAAAGCACCTTCTACAAGGATCCAGGCGCTCCCACTTATCCCAGGAACTTCATCCCTATCGCTCTGTTTTGGAGTGAGTCTTTATTCCAAAGCAAGAGAAAATTTAGTTGATGCACATGGTTTGTCATGTCAATTTTTGGTTGAGTCAGAACATCCTTAAAGGAACAAAAAACTGTAGGGGATAAAAGCATTGCTGAGAATTAAGAATCACTTGCTGCCTACTAGTCATGCCATCTTGGGAAAATCACAAAACTTCTCTAAGCTTTAAATTCCTTGTTTTTTAAACCAATATAACCATTGCAGTTATGAGAGCTAAATGAGATTATACATAGGAATAAACTTTCTAAACTTTAAAATAGTATGTAAATTTTGATATCACAATCATTATCCATTATGTCATTAATAGTGGACAGACAAAAAAGCCCATTAAATGATGTAATTGTAAATATCAATCTAAAAGCCGTTGTTTCTGAAGGGAGTGGGAGAGGAGAGATGCAGAAAAGGAGGTAGCCCCAACTTGTTGGGGATTTAATTATTTTGTATTTAACAACAGGTAAGAGAAGCCTCCTTAATATTTTTGGTCAAGAGTCTAGAACTTAAATTTGTACCGCTAATATGAGCCTATATTTCAGTTCTGTATATAATACAAACCACTGTAATCATACAAGTCAGGCCACCTCTTGTAGAGTTTTTAGGTTAAAAGTGTTGAATTCTGACCAAACATTGCAAATATTGTAAGAAACTACTCCTTGGAGGTATTAATTAAAAAGACTCAGGAGATAAGCATCTTAACTATTAGTAGATAAAGTGTATCCTGAGGTTTTCCTGTTCTGAGTTCCCCTACCTCATTTAAACCTGCCTCTCCAGTCCTCCATTTGGGACAGTCAACCAAGAGACGTTGACGCCTCATTTGTAATGAATTCCTCCATAATTAGGAATGAGCAAACATTAGCCTTTGGAAACAAAGAAACTATTCTGTATATTTTGGCAGATTCAGAATCATTTGGACAAGTAGCTTCCTCTAGAGTCCAAAGTATTCCCTCCAAATGCTCCAGTGGTTGTTGTGGTACCTCATGCCATTAAGTAGACTTCATTTTCCTCACTGGCTTTTTTTCACCTTTGTTTAAGCTGTCTTTAGACTTGGAAAGCAGACGCTCAGGTAACTCTGTCTTAGTGAAATCACCACAATCCAAAACTGAAATCTGTTGTATGGGAAATATAGTGTTATTTGTCAGTAGGGAGGTGTGCTGAAATCAGTTGATCAAGTAATCAGAAGAAAAATTGATAGAAAAGCCTTGGGAGAGCATGCTAAAAATTGGAAATGTGTGGCTACAGACTTGGGTATCTGCCATTTATTCAACTGGATTTACAGTTTGGGAAGAATCAGTAAAAAGTTGAGGAGAAAGAAGGAATTATTAGTTGCTCTGAAAGAATGTAAGAAACAGCTTGAAAAACAGAATTTCAGCAGGTAAAGATGAAACTAAATGAAACAGTGAAATTTTTAATGAAATTTTATGTCTTTGGATGATTTTTACAAAACGTTGGAGGCTTTTTTATTTAAAGGCTTAGAGAACACATTCTCAGCTCTTTTATTGATGGTGAAGAACTCACTTCTACCAAGGTGACTTATATAAGTATCTAATGCTTTTGGCTTCCAATCCCTCCTCCCGAGAAACTATTCTAATTCTTGCCAAATGAGTGGGGAAGGTGAGTCTGTAAGAAACTTACTCCAGGTTTGCCTTGCTGCAAATTATGTTCCTTTTTGTTAAGAATGCCTGAAGATAAAAATACTATTCCATTGCCATCTGTTAAGTATATTCCACACATTTCGAGACTATATTAGAACAATACCTTGGTATCGAATTTATCTTCCAGAGATGGGGTGGCTTCATCAGTTTTTGGTGTCACGGGGTGGTATTGAATTAATCTTCCAGAGATGGGGTGGCTTCATCAGTTTCTGATGTCACGGCACACCCCAGATGCCTGTGAATAACGAAGCCACCCTTATCGTGTGCAGATGAATTCAATTTCCTGTCTGTTGTAATTTCATATTTAATTCACTTACATCTTATTTTTATGCTTAAAGGTTGCCTACTGCTCCAAGCCTCTTTCTCTGTCATTGCTAATATGAAACATTTCTCAGAATTATCCAATTCTTGGTTTATTTTCCCTTCTGAGCTTATGTGTACCTCGAACACCTTAGTGGAGTACACAGATTGAAAATATTTTCAGTCTAGGAATGTCTGGCAAGTAGATGATGACATCTGAAGTTTGACTGGTAAATATATCACCACAGAAACTGTGTATTTGATTTGGTTTTTGTTTGCGGGTATCTTACATATGCTCAAGCAGCACATATGATCCTACAGTATGTGAGTAGCGTCCTATACACTGGACCTTAATGAAGGATAGGTCACAACACAGCCCGAATTTGAACCCAATTAGAGTAGCAAGAGAGTCAGAGAGAATAATCTCCTGTATTTGCTAGTTACCTCTTTAGAGAAACAAGACAATATTTTCACATTATATTTACCTAATGGATGAGACTCAGTCTATTAGATGAGATATAAAATAAATTAAATTCTGTGGCAGGTGAGCACCCTGAGGGCACTGCGGTTTGTAACACTGTTAATAGTCTCCAAGACCGCTGCATGGGCTTAGCAGAGCTATCTTCAAAATTAGCTTTACAGGCCACCTGCAGACTTCCCTTTTGCTTTGCTAATCAAAACTGCAATCCTAGGTAATTTAGCAAAATATTAAGTAAATAATTGCTTCAGAATATTTCAGGTTTAGGGACATAAATCTTGTTCTTTTTACATGCCCGCTGATGCTAAGAAGCAGGGAGGTTCCAACCTTGCAATTTCAGTGTCGGGTGAGCTCTATTACTTTCCAATCTGAAAAATTAAATTCATTCTGCAGACGGATGTAACAGAATCCTTAGCTAAATTATAGTGGGAAGAGGATCTGCCTTCAGGGGTCCGTGCAGAACATACTCAGGATCAAGATAAAAAAGAGCGTAATGAGCGCTAGGGTTTTGGAGTGTATCCATGTGTACTTTTGAATGTGGGCTCCTTTTGGGGGGAAGGTTTTTGTTATGCTCTTCCAAACTGATACCTTTGGAAACTGAGCACCAACTGGGATAATAAGGACCTTGTGGCGGGTGAGCCTCCTGACTGCAGTTGGGGATGGAGGGAACTTCCTAATTAGACCCTGGCAGCTTAAATCTGGCAGTCTCTGTAACAGAGTGGTTGTGATAATAATGACAGCAAGAGGGTGTGCAGTGTGTGAACAGAGAAGATTTTGCATTTTGAAATAAGCATTCTGCTTTTGGATGTAGCTGTTCCATAATGTGAAGGTTTGGTTTAGATTCTGCTTTGGTTTTGTTGGTGATTTCCTTTATCCTACTTTTATCTCTTTCCCTATTCTCTATTGGACCATGGAGTTTTCTTTATTCCTTCTGTTGAAAGGCAAATCAGAGTTGAGTTTGCAGATTACAGCCTTTATTCGGCATACCAAAGTTTTGCTACGATAAGGAAGCCTAATCACTTGAGAAAATGAAAGCCGCTTCAAGATTCTAGGGATGGCAAAGATTTTTATAGACCTAGAAAGGAAGTTAGCTTGAATTGTATTTATTAGAAGGGTGTTTGCCTGTCTTATAGGAGTGCGTTTAGGGCAGGCAGACTTTATTTTGTATTGAGTCAAAGGTAACTAACTAGAGACCTGATTGACTATTTGGGTTGGCCACTTTGGTCGGGATTTCAGATTTCAAAAGGAAACTCAAGAGGGAGTTTAAAGAGGAAGTAAGGTATGGCTTTGTGTGTGTGTATGGGGCGGAAGGGCGGGGGGAGGAGTCCCCAGGGCTTTTTCTATGTAATTTTATCACGTCCCACTTACAATCACTGCCCCTTCCTGATTGGAAGGTCACTTATTGCATTTAGTTTCCTTCCTGATTGCTCTTACATTTTTAATAGATATTTTTCACTTAAAAATGTCATTATTAGTCAATATCCCTACTCTCCCCCAAGACACAAGGACCTTAGAACTCAGCTCTAATCACCTCTCTCATAGCTAGCATGTTGTTGTCTGTATTTTACTTCCACAGAGTTTTTAAAAACTCAAAAATAGTCATTATTAGTATCATCATCATCATTATTACTATTTTCTTATGAAGTCAATGCTTATTTAGATTTACTCCTACGCTTCCGAATTCTTTGCTCACCATTTCTCCTTATATAGCTCTCTTTCCTTTTGCCTCACTCTTTTGTTTTAAGACTAATTTCATTCTTCCTACGTACATCTTTTCACAGGTTTTTTTTTGTAGGGATTCATTAGTTGTAATTCTACTCAGTTTTGTATTCTGAAAATGTCTTTGTTTTGCCCCCATTCTTCAAAGATAGTTTGGCTGGGCATAGAATAAAAAGTTGATAGTTATTGTTTACTTAGCACTTTGAATGTATTATTTTATTTTTTGGTTTCTATATTGTTATTGGGAAGTACTCTCTGTGATGCCATTGCTTTCTAAATTATCTATTTTTAATATACTATCTTTGTTTTCATCATTCTATGTGTATTGGTGGAATTCATTTTATCTTATTTAGGATTCCTGAAAGTGTGGATCAGGAAAAAAAATTGCTCACTGCAAAATAGACATGATGAACATTTTCCTTCTCATCATGGGTTCTAAATAGGAAAAAAATGTATCCTTGAGAACTTGTAGTCACAGGACTACCATCAGGGGCTCAAAATTTGTACTGGTTGCAGGACCCAGAAACGGAAGGAAGAAATTAACACAAAGAGTGATTCTGAGATAGTAAAAACCTGAGAATAACTAGAGAAAAATATAAAACTAACCTGGAGAAATACATTCAAATCAAGCCATATAGGAGTCCCAGAGAAAAAGCCCTATCTGAGATGGCTCACAATCCCAAAATATAAAACACTTGAGGGTAAAGCGCTCTTTAGCAAGAATGAGCAGAAATAACAAATAGTAGTATTAGTTTGTCTAAGAACTTCAGATGCCAGAATAATAATAAAAACTATAAAATAAATGTGTTTAACCTAAGTCATAAAATTAGAAATTAAAAATATGAGAAATTACACTATTGCATAATATTAAGACATTGTCACAAAAGACTGTGCAGGGTTTAAAAACAGAATCAAGTAGAATGTCTAGAAATGGAAACTACACCCATTGTAAGTAAAAGCTAAATGATATGATAAAATAGCAGATTAGACACAGATGAAAAGAGAGCTAGGGACCTAGGAGATAAGTTTGAGAAAATTACCAAAAAGATTGGAGAGACAGAAAATATTTTGTTTTTGTTGTTTGGTTATCATTCCCTCATTCCTGAAGCACTCTTTCCTCTAGCTTTGATACCACCTGTGATGGTTAGGCTAATGTGTCAACTCAGCCAGGTAATGGTGACCATTTGTTTGGTCCAGCAAGCAATGGGCTAATTGTAATACAAGGGCATTTCATGGACTTTAATCATCAGTGAGTTGATTGCATAGATAGCTGGTTACAGCTACAATCAACTGAGGATATTGCCATCAGCAATGAATGATGTCTCATCCAATCAGTTGAAGATCTTAAAAGGAAAACTGATTTCAGCATTCAGAGAGAAAGAATTACCATCACTACTTTGGACAGCCAGTGTCTCCTGGAGAACTCATCAAGGATCTTCATCTGAGTCCCTGACTTGCAGCCTGCCCTGCAGAATTTGGACTTGTGCATCTCCACAGTCATGTGAGACAGTTATATAAAATCTCATACTACTTACAGAAATCTCCTGTTGGTTCTGTTTCCCTAGAGAACCCTGACTAATATAGTTTGATACCAAGAGTGATTCTTGAGAAACAGAATCTTAAAATTGGGATTTCTGTATTGGTTCTGTGATTTTTGCAATTGGCTCTTTACTCTGATTAGATTCAAGGGCACTAATGACTTTGTTTCCAGTAATCAAGAGGTCACTGGCAGTCCGCAGTGTAAGTTGGCGATAGAGATAGACAAAATATCACCACAGGATATGACTAATTCCATGCTTATAAGACGCAAGGATCTGGATGAGAGTGTTTTTTTAACACTCTAACAGAGTTTTTTGGAGTTAAAAGGTATAATGTTGGCTGGCTGTTCCTAAATATGCTGTATACAATTACAAAAGAAAAGGATGGGCTGAAGGCTTCACATTTGTAACTTAAGCACTGCATGAATAATGTGAAAGTTTCTATATGTGCTCTGAAAGAAAATCTTGTTTCATGCAGCTACAGACTTGAGAGCTCTGAAAACCAGACTCAGAGTCACATTGCATGAGTAGCAGAGTTACAACAGAAACTAAAATCTCAACCTTGCAGGGTTTCTGCTGTTAAGGCGAAGGCATTGAATTGGAAAGGAGTGGAATCCTGAGGATTGGGATGGAGACATATGGGTTGATGATGATAGCAATGGGAACATTGAAACCCTAAATTCTGCTGAGACTTTGCCAGATAAACTTGTAATGGTCTGCCATGAGGAGACCACCCAATGTTAAGCTTGCATCACCCAACCTCAAGAGTATTCCCCAAGGAGTCCTGACCTCCTCCCTGTCCTGAGGATGGTACCATCCAACCTCAAGCCTACACTACCTAATCTCCAGTCTGCTCCAAGTAGTCTCAACCTCCTCCTTGCCCTGAGGAAACCATCACCCATTCTCCACCCTGCCCTGAGAAATCTGCCATCCAATGCCCACCTGAAGAGATTAATCTTGTCTCACCAGATGAAACTGCAAAGGAATGCCTGAGGTAATTGGATTGCATTTCTAATTAAACGTCTAATTCTCCTTACTCATTCCCACCACCCCTCTTCTCTTCCAGACCTATAACTATAATAAAGTCACAATGAGCCCCTAAAGGTGAGGTACAAAGTGTGACCCATGAGGAAATATGCTATACTCTAAAAGAACTGTATGAGTTTTCCAATTTATATAGACAGAAATCAGGGGAATATGTGTGGGAATGGATATTAAGGCTATGGGATAATGGTGGAAGGAATATAAAGTTGGATCAGGCTGAATTTACTGATATGGGACCACTAAACAGAGATTGTGGATTCAGTGTTGTAGCTCAAGGGGTTAGAAAGGACTCTAACAGTTTGTTAGTGTGGCTGGCTGAAACGTGGGCCAATAA
The DNA here is from genome assembly GCA_029593785.1 of Cabassous unicinctus. Classification (NCBI taxonomy): domain Eukaryota; kingdom Metazoa; phylum Chordata; class Mammalia; order Cingulata; family Chlamyphoridae; genus Cabassous; species Cabassous unicinctus. The sequence goes on along the minus strand of JAQZBX010051603.1, from coordinate 8,166 downwards.
GATGGCCTACAATGCCTGAGGTGGAGACGCCTGATTTACCTACGTGTACTGTAGATGAAGGAATCCAAAAGGTTAGAGAGATTGGAATGCTAGAATGGATTCACCATTTGAGACCTACCCACCCACCCCAGGAATGTCCAGAGGACACACCTTTCACCAGGACTGTGAGGAATAAATTTGTGAGACTAACTCCATCTTTCCTGAAGAGCTCTGTGGTAGCTTTTCTCTGTATGACAGATTTTACTGTGGGAACTGCTGTCATGGAACTAGAATCCTTAAACACTATGAGGATGATTGTATCTCGGGCTGCAGAAGCCAAGTAGCAGCACTTAATTGCCAAAGACAAGGTAGGTGTGGCTACCACAATAAAAGACAAAGCAGCAATCCAAACAGTCTGAGTCACATAGACTTATGGCATTGGCTAATAGATCATGGGGTACCTAGTAGTAAAATAGATGGGCAGTCTACTAAATTCCTACTTGATCTGTATAAGCAGAAGGGTTCTAGGTCAAGTGAACAAAATAGTAACTTGAATTACAAACAGAGAGTCATGGCCCCTTAATCAGTTCCCAGACTTGAGACAGTTTACAGACCCAGAGTCTCTTGAATGAGGGGAAGACCAGGTCCTCTTGGGGAAGGATCCTGTTACACTGCCAAAAATTTATACTGTTAATCTTCCTCCCAGCTTTCCCCAAGGAGACCTAGGCCTTTTACCATGGTAATTGTTCATTGGGGAGAAAGAAATGATCATTTTGGGGATTGTTAGACACTGGCTCAGAAGTGACATTAATTCCAGGAGACCCAAAACTTCACTGTGGTCCACCAGTCAGAGTAGGGGCTTATGGAGGTCAGGTGATTGATGGAGTTTTAGCTCATGTCTGTCTCACGGTGGGTCCAGAGAGTCCCCAGACCCATTCTGTGGTTATTTCCCCAGTTCCAGAACACATAATTGGAATAGACATTCTCAGTAACTGGCAGAATTCCCTTATTAGATACCTGACTTTTAAAGTGAGGGCTATGATGATAGGAAAATCCAGGTGGAAGCCACTAGAACTGCCCCTACCTAGCAAAATAGTAAATCTAAAGCAATACTGAATTCCTGCAGGTATTGCAGAGATCAGTGCCACCATAAAGGACTTGAAGGATGCATGTGTGGTGATTCCTTTCACATACTCATTTCACTCTCCTATTTGGCCTGTGCAGAAAACAGATGGATCTTGGAGGATGACAGTGGATTATCATAAACTTAACAAGGTGGTGACTCCAATTGCAGCTCTTGTTCCAGGTGTGGTACCATTACTTGAGCAAATCAACACATTCCCTGGTACATGGTATGCAGGTATTGATCTGGCAAATGCTTTTTTTCTCAATTGCCAATAGTAAGGACCACCAGAAACAGTTTGCTTTCAGCTGGCAAGGCCAGCAATATACCTTCACTGTCCTTCCTCAGGGGTATATCAACTCTCCAGCCCTATGTCATAATATTGTCAGCAGGGACCTTGATTGTCTCTCCCTCCCACAAGACATCACACCGGTCCATTATATTGAAGATACCATGCTGATTGGACCTAGTGAGCAAGAAGTAGCAATTACTTTAGACTCATCAGTAAGGCATTTGTGTGGGAGAGGACAGGAGATAAATCTAACAAAAATACAGGGGCCTTCCACCTTGGTGAAATTTCTAGGTGTCCAGTAGTATGGGGCATGTTGAGATATTCCTTCTAAAGTGAAGGATAAGCTGTTGCATCTGGTCCCTCCTATAACCAAAAAAGAGGCAAAGCGCTTAGTTGGCCTCTTCAGATTTTTGAGACAATGTATTCCTCATTTGGGTGTGCTACTCCAGCCCATTTACCAAGTGACCAGAAAAGCTGCTCGTTTTGAGTGGGGTCAAGAACAAGATGAAGCTCTGCAACAGATCTAGGCTGTTGTGCAAGCTGCACTGCTACTTGGGCCATATGATCCAGCAGATCCAATGGTGCTGGAAGTGTCAGTGACAAATAGAGATGCCATCTGGAGACTTTGGCAGGCCCCTACAATAGAATCACAACGCAGACCCTTAGGATTTTGGAGCAAAGCCCTGCCATCCTCTGCATATAATTATTCTTCTTTTGCGAAAGAGATTTTGGCCTGCTACTGGGCCTTAGTAGAGGCTGAATGCTAAACCATGGGTCACAAAGTTACCATGAGACCTGGGATGCCTGTTTTGGAATTTGGACCTATGCACCCCCACGGTTGTGTGAGACAGCTCTACAAAATCTCAAACTATTTATAGATATCTCCTGTCAGTTCTGTTTCCCTAGAGAACCCTGACTAATACACCACCACACAACTATCCTTGGTTTTTCTCATAGATCTCTGGCTTCTTTTACTTAGTTTCCTTTGAAGATTCTTCTTCCTTTGCCTTTTCCACAAATAACGATGTTTTCTAGTTTCTTCCTAGACATGCCTGTCTAGGTCTCACTCTGAAGATACCCTGTGACTTTAATTTCTCTCCAAATGCTACACTTTGATATATCAATCCCAGACCAGATTCCTCTTTGGTATCCTAGACCCTTTCAACCCATGGCCTATTGGACATTTCCAATTTGATGTCTCAAACAAACTTTAAAATCAAATTTTCCCTAACTAAACTCCTCTCCTTTTCAACCCCCATATCAGATCCTTCTGCAGTATTCTCGGTCTTTGTGAATGGCATTACAATCCATTCTGTTGTCAATTTGGGATTCATCTTTGATGCCTCCATCTCTCTCATGACCTGCAATTCTTTCTCCAAAATATTTCTCCAATCCATCCACTTCTCTCCACCATTATTGCTTCTGTACTTGTGCAGGCTTTTATCTCATTTCTTCTGAGTTACTGTGTCAACTTCCTTCCTAGTTTCCCTCTCCAGCCAGCATGGTAATTTAAAAAATGAAAATCTGATCATGTCATTATTATGCACAGATGACTTCTTCTTGTCTTTGAATACATCCCAACCTACTTAACATGGCTTACAAGACTCTTGTAATCTAATCCCTGCTTACTTCCCAGCCAGACCACACTATAGATCAGCCACACTGAACTTCTGCACCTCTGGCCTCTGGGCCTTCAACACACATGATTCCTTTCGATTGGAATATCCTCTATCCTCCTTTCTTCTAGCTGGCTTTTATTGTTTCTTCAGGTGACACCTAAGTGTTCCTTCCTCTAAGAAGCGTTTTTTAATCACTCTAGATTGGTTAGGTGACCTTTCTATCTGTACCTATATTGTAATTACTTGTTTTTATCACCAAAACCCATTTAGCCAAAAGCTTCTTTAGGCACAAGCAGTATGTGCTTATTTACCATTGTGTAAAAGCAGGCAATTTCATAATAATTTTTGAAAGAGGGGTCTAGGGGAATAAGTAGTGGATTATAAACAGAACTAGGCTGGGGAAATTTCTTTCCTTTTGACAACTTTTCCTCCCTTCCTCTCTTTCTTCCTCCCTTTTTCTGAATCATTTCCTTCTGAATTATTTTTGTATTCATTACTCTCTTTCCTACCATATTACTACTATGGTAATAATGTGTGCCTAAGGCCTTTTTTTACTTGGGAGGAAGTATTTGGAGTTTTCTCCTTTGGAAGGACAATTGCCTTCAGGTTCATTAGAGTAAAGTCCAAATTTCTAGTTGGGAAGGTCACACAGGGTTTTGGGATCAAAAGGCAATGATATAACTACATGCAGTTTAAATGGAGGGATGGGGAACTTGGAGATGCAATGAGACTAGAGTTGTGGTGGCTGGAATTAGAAAGTGGAAAACTGGCAGAATGATCCAGTTTCAGATTTCAGAAATGAGACATTTCTGACCTGGGAGTAGATTTCTAGAGTGAAGAGGAGTTGAAGGTTATTGGAATTGAGAAAAGCAAGAAATTTTAGGTCAAGTCTTAGAAACCATGTTCACCTGGATATTGGAAAAAAAACAAGAAGCAGAGGTGTTGAAGTCCTCAACAAATATCAAGGAGTAAGACCTGAAAACCTGAGAATGGCCATAAAAGGGAGAGAGCAGCATAGCTGTTTGACATGGATCTCTAAGGAGGAGGAATTTTTAACTAAGGGTAGAAACATAATTGTTTTGATTGGTGGTTCTTTGAGGTCATGGGAACTTTGATAATCTAATAAAAGCAACTCCTCTAGCCAGAAAAAACATATATTCCACTGCAAACATGCATGCGTAATTTTGCATAGCATTTCAGGAGATTCTCAGATTCCCCTAAGCTCCAGGGTTCATGGAGGCCAGGTTAAAATTCTTGGCTGCTTCTGAGAAGCCACCAGGGAAGGGAATTGGGAGGAAGGATGTGGATCCTCCTCCCTAAATTCCCTCAAATTTGGGAAAGTAAGTTCCTCTACTCTACTCTCAAGGATGACAAAAGAAGCAGTGCCCACTGGGGACAACGAGACATTAGGGAACAAAGCTGGAGGGATCAGTTGGCAAAAACATTGAGGATGAATGTCTAAGTTTAAGAGAGAAGTGTTCAGAAAAAAAAAAAAAATCACTGAGAAGCATTGGAAAATGACAACAAAGAAAAGATAGCAGTGTGAGAATGAGAGAATGGGAAAGGGGCGTACATGTTGTACAGTGGTTGAGAATTATAGTAACAAAAGGTATGGTGGGATTAATTTGCTTAAAGCCTTAGAAAAGAATTTTTGTGTTGCCTTTCTTAAATTTCTATTGCTCATATATTACCTTCACTATTTTACCATGTCTGCTTACCACTTGTACCATCATTTACTTGATATTTTTCTTTAAATTAACTTACTTGAAAACCTTAAGTGTAGTACAAATAAATATGAAAGAAAAAGTATCTGAAATCATGAGCTTAATATGCTAATTGTGTTTTTTTCTAACTAAAATATAACTATTTAATATTTTATTTAAATATATATGTGAATATATATCACAATAGAAAAATATATCTGTATGCCACCTAAAATATCTTAAACACCAGTGGTGGTACCTATTATATGAGACAAAAATGCTACTTCGATGTATTGTTATCTCAATTCTTCTTCTGACTAATGAATGGATTTTGCTCCCTGACTGGCTGAAATGATTTCTGGAAGGTTCTGAATTTGGTAAGCAGATTATCTGATTCTGGGAAATGTGCCCCATCATGAAATGAAAGGATGGTATTCTATGCTTCTGGCTATGCTGGCCAATGGAAATGACTGGAAGTGGTAGAAGCAGAGTTTGAGGATTGGGAGTAGTTTCATTCCAGGAGTTTTTGTCCTTTTCCCCATAAAAAATGCTTTTTCCGAGGTGGACATATGAATTTGTATTTAAACATTATGTTTGGGTCTATACTCTACCACCAAGGAAACCAATGAGTAAAGCAAAACTTTTCTTAATTTTGTACTTCATAGGAGGTTAATAAAAGCAGCGAAGCAGTATACCAACTTACCAACTGCTCGAGTGAGCCAAGGGTGAAAGAAATTTATGGGCAGATTTAAAATGCTTTGCTTGATCAGAATATTCATACAAGTATGCTAATTGAGGAAGGGATAATTCCTCGGTCAAATTCCCACTCTGTTTGAAACACTGAAGAGAGTATGATATGCTAATAGCTTTAAATTGGTTCACATTCAAATTTCTAGGTGTTTGGGGAAACTAAACATGCTTTACAGTAATTGGCCTCTTCTGTAAATGTGGCCTTAGGTACCACTTCTTGTATTGAACAGCCACTTTTACATCGAAGAGTGATGGGTTCCAGGCCTGGTTATCTCAGTCTTCCTTAAGCAGACATGGCGATATGCCATCTCACTGGGGAACCTTCCCTATATGTGGTACCTAGCTGCTTAGCTGCTTTTAATTTGTTCTTTTGTGGAAAGTTTTATTTAAAAACAATAATGAAAAGGACTATTAATACCCAAGAAAGTGAAATTTGGGCCAGGATGAAAAGTTGCCAATAGACCATGGGTATTTAAAAAGAAACTCCAGAGAAGGAATGAAATCAAACATTGTGTCTGAGTCCACCACAATGAGCTGGGTTTGTTTTAGGTACACTTGTATCTCTCACTTGGGGGATTAAAGAATAGCATTCCCAGAGCAAACAGATTCAGAGTTGTTTCTGCCTCATTCTTGAGAAAATGCGTCAATCCAGTGGGATTCAAGAAGATACAAATTAATTCAAAAGAAACATCTTCGAGAAATAGCAGCCTCGGTTCCCCAAAAATGAATATGGGAAAGAAACAAAAATAAATGTAAAATAAGATAGAAAACACAAATGCCTAAAAGCCATGACTTTGATGTTTTATCTGAAGAAAAAGAGAAGGCAGTTAAGAATTTTTTGCCTTCCACCTGCCGGGTGGCTTTTCCCATACTGGAAAATATGAAAATGAAGACAACCAGCTACTTCTGCTTGAGGAAATAATGGGGCTCACATGGGCTTGCATTTTGGGATAGTGTTAAGTCAGTGAACAGACAGGCATGGAGTAGACAGGCCCCAAGGTTCCTGATGGAATATCTCTACAATGACACCTGGGTCCAAGAACTCTGTCAGCAGCCTGGTGATCACAGCTGTGTGCAGCTGGAGAGTAAAGTAAGTAAGTAGACTTTGCTTAGGATGCCAAATAAACTCTTTGTTGAAAATGTGGGCGAGTAGATCTTCAAGGTCACTGTGGAAGAGGTGATTTGGGCAAATATCCCTGAATGTCTTAGCAGAAATGAATGGCACCCTCTAAGAATCCTTGACTATCTTTAAAAGTTATTTAAGTATACCTACCTTATGCAATTTTTCTAAAATTAATATTGAATAGTAAGGTATTGGGATTCCTTAGAAGAAGGATATTATAGGGTTTTGGAATACTCTATTGTATTCTCAGCATCCTCAAAATAGAATTCAGGGACTCTAATTCAATATCAAGTACCCATGAGTCTTCAGTACTGATGATATTAAATATTAATACTAGTAAAACAATTTTGAACAAAAAAATCCGAATAATGGGGGATTCTTTGTGATCTAAAAGAAAACTCATCATTTTTCTGTATTTACAGAATTTTAAAAAATGTGTTGAAATTGTACAAGCCAGCTTTTAGGAACTTGGGTATTTCTTGATGTACAAATACAACTGCCTCTAGAAATATTTTCCAATTCCCTCCACCCCTAAACTATATCTGATGTATTGAGAAAGGGTTCTGTTTCTTAGTTCACCAATCATGAACCATAAATGAATGATAAATGTAGTCTCAGTTGGATGTCCAAAGATTTGAGAAGGCTTGAAAAATTAATTTTAAATAGGGGATTAAAAATGACTTCAATATCTACATTGTTTTTTGTTTTGTTTGTTTTTTATCATGGTATATCTAACATAAAATTCCCATTTGAACCATAGTTAAGTGTACAATTCAGTGGCATTCATTACTTTTACAATGTTGTACTACCATCCATTACTAAAACTTTTTAATCACGCAGAATAGAAACTCTTTACCCTTCAAGCAATAACTTCCCATTCCCTCTTCTCCCAGGCCCTGGTAACCTCTAATCTGCTTTCTGCGTCTAAGAATTTACTTAGTCTAGATATTTCATATGACTGGAATCAGATATTTGTCCTTCTGTGTCTGGCTTATTTCATTTAGCATGTTCATCCATGATGCAGCTTGCCTTGTTTTTAACATGTGATCTTTTCTTGGTTTCTTTGGATGCAAACCTCATGGTAGGGCTGGACATGGTTGCCTCTGACATGGCCTGTTGGGCACTTTAATTTACTTTTAAGTACTTTCGAGCTTCTTTATGCAACCTGCCTCTTGGAGACATGTTTCAGGTCTGGAAACTTAAAGAGCAGGCTAAAGAGAAAAATACATTATTAATTAGACTGTATCTTGGCATACTCCAAAAGAGAAAAGGAAACCTATTTCTAAAGACTGGTGTTTGAATTTTCTCTGGACATCTGAGGACAGGGAAAACTTTGAGTTAGAAGAGAATGAGGGAAGCGGGTGTGGCTCAATCGATAGAGCTCCCGTTTACCATATGGGAGGCCCTGGGTTCGCTTCCCGGGGCCTCCTTGTGAGGGCAGGCCGGCCCGCGCGGCGTGGTGGGCTGATGCGGCAAGACCTCACAGCAAGGGGGAGATAAGCAGACACAGAAAAAACACAGCAAATGGACACAGCAAACACAAGCAGCAAGTGGGGGATAAATAAATAAATCTTTAA
>JAQZBX010051602.1:0-19338 GCA_029593785.1 Cabassous unicinctus | reverse complement strand
ATCCTGCTTGCACATTTTCACGAAGGCCCGAAGCTCGCTCACTTTGCGGGGATCCATGGTTTGGAGGCGGCGGGAGGCGAAGGGCGCGGCTGAGAAAGCTGCGGTCCGACTCCAGGCCGGGGCACTAGCTCGGCGTGACCGCGCAGAAGGGGGCGGCTGCCGCGAGGCAGACCTTTCCTGGCCGCTGGCCCCGCCCACCTAAACTATTATTAAAGTATGAAAACAACATTTTTTTTTTTTTACTGAGCATGTTTACAACCTCAGTCCTTCACACAAATAATGAATGCAATTCAGGAGGCACTAACTTGAACTGAGGAGAAAAGAGTGAGATTTCTATGTCTCAAAGTGAGAAGCTTTGGTGAGGAAAGAAGTTGGTAGACATGTAGACAAATCTAAAGAAACAGTTAGTAAAAATCGGCAGCAATAATGTGGGGCCTTAAAAATGGAGTGTAACTAAACATTGGGAAGTGGAAACTCAAAAACTGTGTGTGTGTGTGTGTGATGCTAGCTGACAGAATTCAAAGATTTGAGAGAATTTGTCAGATTAGATATGCCTGTAAAAAATAGTTAAGCTAGCCACTTAGGTATAGCTTTCAAATAAGTAAAGGGGAAAAATGGGGGAAAAAGAGACAAATCCAGTAGAAAACAGGAAAGGAGAATTGAGACAAAGTAAAAACATTAATAATAAAACTTACCAGTTAACAGACTCATAGATTAACATCCATAGACTCAAAGATTAACATCTAAAATCATATGCTGTTTACAAGACTCATGTCTAATACATAATGATAGAAAAATGTTTAAAGAGATAAAAGACAGTAGGACTATATTAACCAAAAGTACCCTAAGATAGCTATATTAATATATATGAGTCAAAATGGTCTTTTGGACAAAAAACTTTACACAGCTATATAAGAACCAAATGATTTAATAAACCTGAAATTGAATTCACCCAATGACATAGTTTCCAATATATAAAGCCCACAGGACAGAATTACTAATAGCCATTTGACAAATAGAAGATCGGTTGGCACGTATCTCCTTGAAACTAGTATATTAAACTTGTATATAAACTAGTATGTTAAAAATTTGAACATATTAGTTCATATATGGCTCAAGCAGTTGAGCGCCTGCTTCCCACATGGGAGGTCCTGGGTTCGGTTCCCGGTGCCTCCTAAAAACAAAGAAACAAGCAACAAGCAAACAAACAAACAAAAAACAACTCAGGGGAGCCGGCTTCCCTCATATAAGGTCCTGAGTTCCCACATACGAGGTCCCGGGTACCTCAAAAAAAAAATTAAAAAAAAAATTGAACAACAAAATTGACAAGCTTGAACTAACGGGCTTATATAAACCCCTGCACTGAACAGTTAGGGAAAATAATTTGTTACCAAGCAAATGAGAAACATTTACAGGAACTGACTACTCACTAAATTGTAAAGAAAATCTTCATGAGATCAAAGAATCATCAATACATAGACCATGTTCTGTGACAATAGTGCAATTAAAGCTTTTAATAATTCATAAGTAAAAGAAAAATCAATATGAATTATAAGTTATTTGCATATGATTAACTGTGTACAGATTGTCTTAGTTTGCCAGGGCTGCTATGACAAGTAACACCCAGGGTGGCTTAAACAATGGACATTTATTGGCTCAGATTTGGAGGCCAGAAGTCCAACATAAAGTTGTCAGCAAAGCCATGCTTTCTCCAAAGTCTGTAGCATTTTGGTGATGGCAATCCTCTGTTGCCTGACAATCTCTCTTTTTGGCTTCTTCTGCTTCTAGCTTCTTCTGTGTCCAGTTTCCTTTGCTTATGAGGACTTCAGCCATATGGATTATGGCCCACACTGATACAACTTGCCTCCTCTAAATAGGATCTTCAAAGATGCTATTCACAAATGAGTCAACCCCTTAAAATAATAACATCTTCAAAGGTCCCATTACAAATGGGTTCACACCCACAGGATGTGGGGTTGAGATTTGCACGTGTCTTTATGGGGGACACGATTCAATCACCAATACAGATTATATAAAATAATTTGTGGGATGGCTGAAGAAGACTTCAAAGGGGACTTTCTCACAATGCATTTATTAGAAAAGGAAAAGATGGAAAATTAATTAACTGCAGAGGTTAGAGAAGGATCAACAACATAAAGCTTTGAGCAGACAGTTATAGAAGGGGAGGGCAATAAACAACCCAGAAGATGCTCAAACTCATTAGGAATCCTTGAAGTGCAAACTGAAGTGACAGTGTAGTGTTATTTCATGCCCAGCGGATTGGCAAACATTTTAAAACTTGAAAACACTAAATGTTTGTAAATTTCTAGGGACACATTAACTCAGACTTTGCTGGTGGGAGTTCAAATTGTTTCAAGCACTTTCAAGATCTAGTTAATTGAAGCAATTCCACATCCCACTGGATGCTTTCGAGATATTCTTGTACGTGGGCCAAATGACGCATGTATACAGATGGTCACTGTTTGTGCTAACAAAAATTTGGAAACAATTACAATTGAGGAATGGCTAAAGAAATTGTGTTTTGTTTGTAAAGTGGAATATTATACAGTAATTAAAATAAATGAACTACAGCAACACAGATATATCCCAAACTCACTTTGAGTTACAAAAAAAAAAAGCGGCAAAAAGATATTTCAGGGAAATTTTCTAAAAATATAAAGTAATACAAATACTGCTTATGGATCCATGAATATGCCTTGGATTAGTGCATACCAGCTCTGATGGAAGGAGGAGGTGAGGGAGGATGTAGGCTTTGTTCATAATTCTAGAATGTTAATTTTTTAATTCTGAGCCAAACCTGGTAAAATGGTAGGGTTGTATACATAGGTATCTATTACATTAATATCTGTATGTTTCTATGTGTTTGCAACATTTCAGTATTAATTTAAAAATCAAGGAAGTGGGTGTAGCTCATTGGCTGAGCGCCTGCTTCCCACGTACAAGATCCTGGGTTCAATCCTTGGTACCTCCTCAAAAAAATAAAATAAAACCTCCAATAAATAAGAATGAATATTGAACAAGACAGGCAGAGAAAATATGAGCTGTAGGGTTTTTTTTTGTCTTTTTTTAAGCTTAGGGGGACCTGGGCAGTTTCATAGGCAGAGAAGACGAAACAAGAATATCTCTGCACAAGACAAAAAGCAACTGGCAGTCCATTCTGCCTCTGGCAGCAGGACAGCAATGCAAATAACCCTTCTAAAGCTTTCATTGTCTGGTGCCTAAATAGACTGCAGATTCCTCTATAATTATAATATGGAAATACCTATGGACAAAATAGATAAAGTTTTTGGCAGATGCCTAGGAAAGAGGGGTGTCAGTGACATCACCAGCAGTTTGAAGCAGCAGCAGCGTGGCTGGGCTGTGCTCAGTATTTGGGGAAGGAGGTAAATATCTACAATCCAGGCAGCCCTTTGATATCTTCTTTTAGTGCTTGATTCACCACCTGGTGCTGCTGGATGGCTCTCTCCTTAAATTCATCTGATTCGATTTTGATTTCCTACATTGCCCCACAGCCTCCTAAAATGTCAGTGACTTTGATAGTTGTAGCTTGAGGAAACTTTTCTTTGAGAATTGGGGTCACTTTGAGCTCCCCCGCAGTCTGGGAGGCAAACATTACTGGTCCAGAACGGACGAGAAGAAGCCCGTGCATTCTGAGCTATATGAATTTTGAAAGGGAAAATGTTATGTTATTGTTATTTGAGGAAGATGATACCTGCTGGAAGACCTAAGATGATCAACTCAGAAACTTTTTGCAAATAGTTTAGTCACATGGCAAGATAAGACTGATATATGTGGGTAGCTGGAATAATGGCTCCCCAAATATGGTCATACTTGATGTGTGACTGTGTTACTTTACACAGCCGGGGGACTTTGCAGCCGTGACTCAATTAAGGATTTTGAGATGGGAACCTGCTATCAGAGGAGCTGTCAGGATGGAAAGGCCATGAGGAATGCAGGTGGCCTCTAGCGTCTGGATAAGACAAGGAAACAGGTTCTGCCTTGGACCCCACAAAAGGAGCACAGCTCTGCTGATCCCTGGCCTTCAGGGCTTACTGAAAGATATGTGTTATGTTAAGCCACGAAATTTGTAGTAATTTAGTACAGCCACAAGAAGAGTCTAAAATATTGTAAATCTAATATAATAACTTTCCTATAAACCTTAAAAAACATTTAGGTAGAAATAACAGAACCAATTCACAATAATAAGGAAAATGACAGAATACCTAGAAACATATCTAAAGGTAAATACAGATATATAAAGAAAATATAAAGCTTTCCCGAAGGATAGATGAAAAGATCTGAAATAGAGATATAGGTCATGCTTTCTCAGTCTTGTAGAGAGGACAGCTTCATACAAATCCTCTAAAAGGCACTTCTTTCTCCATCAAAATACCATTTTTCAAGTGGAATTTACTGAGATGATCCTCAGTTTAATCTAGGAGAGAAAAATAGCCATGAAATCGAGAAAATTACCAAAATAAATGGAACAGTTGTTATTCTTTGAAGTCAAAACATGGTTCAGTCATGAAAAGTCCCCTAGATCAGTGGAGTTGAGCAGTGACTTTAGAAATGAATGAGCTTTGTTTTAGATGGAGCAGCCAGGAGAAGGTCTTTCTGTGGAGGTGACATTTTAGCAGATACTTGACCCTTGAGAAATAACCGACCACACCAAAGTCTGAAGGAAAAGTGTTCTTGGCAGAGAGAACCAACAAGGAATCAGCTTGGTGGGTTTTAAAGAGAGCAAGTTCTTCCCCCTGCAGTGGGAGAGAAATGGGCAAAAGATAGAGAAAATACCAGATTGCTGACACGGTGGGTATAAATTAGTTATTCTTTACTCTCTGTCTTCTTAATTTTACTCACTTCCCTTGGGGGGTAGTTAGGAGCTTACCAAGTTATGGAATTAATGGTTTCGGTCCTGCTGAGATTACAGCAGAGGTGGGGATGGGACTTGGGAGCGGGCCATGGAGATTCTGCCCGAGTCCATTCCCAACTGGCCAGGCCTGATGCCTGGACCACAAGCATCAGTCTTAGCCTTCCCCTCCAGTCTCGCCAGTTCTGAATGTTGCTTTCTGGTCTGTGCTGATTAAGGCAGTTCTTTGGCCAGTTTGGTTCACTAAGCCAATAGTTTCCTTTCTCCAGAGCAGAGCCCTGGGCTCAGGCCACACCTAAGAGCTCCCATCAAATGCTGGTGCCCGGGCACCCCAACTGTGCCTTCATTGCCATGGGGTGTGGCCTAAGCATCGGGGTTCATTTAGAAGCTCCCTGGGTGACCCTAACAGGAAGAGATTTGAGACCCGCTGGTTTAGAATGGCCTTAGGTCCCAGAGTTGGTAGGAACTGGTTGTGTCGACAAAAGCACTACCCAGATTCTCGATGTTTGATCTAAACTGGGGAAAATGTGACATGGTGGGTCAGCATTCATCGAGTGAGAGAGTAGGAGAGCGCCTTCTAAATTGGGCACCGTGGGCTTGGGCGAAATCAGTGGAGGCTTTATCCCAGGGTCTGGCACGAGGCCGAGTGTTGCTCTGTTCTCGGGGCAGGATGCCGACCACAGAGAGGCCACACCCCATCACCTACTCACACCCCCTCATGTCCCCAGCCTCACCCCCTTTCCCCCTTTTTCTTTTCTTTATAGAAAAGTCATGGGAAGCGGGTGTGGCTCAATCGATAGAGCTCCCGTTTACCATATGGGAGGCCCCGGGTTTGCTTCCCCGGGCCTCCTTGTGAGGGCAGGCCGGCCCGCACGGCGCGGTGGGCTGATGCAGCAAGACCTCGCAGCAAGGGGGAGCTAAGCAGACACAGAAAAAACACACAGCAAATGGACACAGCAAATACAAGCAGCAAGGGGGGGATAAATAAATAAATAAATGAATCTTTAAAAATAAATAAATGAATAAATAAATAAAATAAAATAAAATTGACTATAGCAAGCATGTATCTTTGAAAAAAGAAAAGTCATGCAGAAAGTATAGAGTTCCCATGCCCTTCGCGGTTGTCCCTGTTACTAACATTTTAATGTGGTACCTTTGTGATATTTTTGTTGCAATCAATGAAACAATATCATTATAATTATACATATTAACTATAGTCCATAGTTTACATTAGGGTTCACCCTTTTTGTTGTACCATTCTATGGTTTTTTTAAAAATGTTTTATCCTGGTAACACACATACAACCTAAAATTTCCCACTTTAATCACTTCCAAATATGCAATTCCATGGTGTTAATTACATTCACATTGTAGTTCACCATCACTCTTGCCTGGTCAGGTCCCAGCTCTTCAGGGGGCTACTTCTTGACCCCAGGACTGGGTACTCCTGTTGTATGTCCTCCCAGCCCCTGTGCTTTCTCCCTCTTTCTTTTTCCCTGTCATTTTGACTGATGAATTAAATGATTGAGGTCAAATACATAAAATGGAATGTTACCATTTAACCATATTTAAGTATTTGATTCAGTGGCATTTAGTACATTAACGATGTTATATAACCATCAACACTATCTAGTTCCAGAATATTTTTATCACCCCAAAGGAAGCTCTGTACCCAATAATAGGCACTCCCATTCTCCCTCCCCTCCCCCATTCCCCCACAACTACCAGTCTACATCTACGGGTTTGCCTCTTCTTGGTATTTCATATAAATGGAATCATACCTTTTGTATCTGGCTTCTTTCACTTAGTTGAATGTTTTCAGGGTTCATCTGTGCTGTAGCATTTGTTGGTGCTTCGTTCCTTTCTTCTGGCTGAATAACCGTTCATTGTAGGGCTACACCACAGTGTATGTCCATTCATCAGCTGATGGGCCACTTGGGCTGCTGCCTCCTCTTGGCTATGGTGAATAGTGCTGCTATGAGCATTGTGTACAACTTTTTGCTTGAGCACCTGGTTTTAATTCTTTTGGGGTGTATGCCTTGGAGTGGACTTGCCGAGCCATGTGTGCTGATGCTCTCAGTGAATCTTTTTTTTTTTTTTAACTTTATTTTGTACATTTAATAATTGAAAATATAAACAGTTAAAAACTAAAAAGTAAACACAGATGAATAAATATATACATTTCTCAATTAAATGTAATGGATACATATACTTTTTTTTTAAGCTAACAATATGTTACACAATATATTTGGTTCATAGTAACGCATTCATACAGTATTTGTCGTTTTTAATCTTTTTATGTTTGTTTTCCCCAGTGGATGGACAACTCCACGAGGACAGGCACGCGAGGTGCTTTCTCGCACTGTGGTATCTAGAGTCCCTGGTCCCCTGTATTAGCCAACTTTTATTGAGCACTTGTACTAGACTTGGCTTTTCACTTTGAATGTAAAAGGCAGGCCATCATTTTTATTCTTTTCCTCACATAGACAGGGTTGTGCCACTTTTGTCCAGCTCTCTTATTTTAAATATGAGGGAGTCGAGGTCTAGAAGCATCAAATGACTGTCCAAAGTTGCTGATTGAGTAACAAGGAATAGACTTGACACCTCCAGGATGCCCAGCCTGCTCTCTCTCCTCTGATCTGTTCTGGGCATCCGGCTCTCGCCCTTCACTGACCACGTTTGCTTAGAGATAGTGGCTTAGAGTATCAGCATACAGAACCTGTGAACTACTTCTTGCTATACGTTTTGAGGGAGCCAGTGCAGCCCACCATGCCCTCCATGGGATGCACAGACTTGGGGATGGTCCTGTAGTCAGCACCAAGAATCAAGAAAGTTTGGAAATCAAGCCCTAGGACAAAAAGCACCCCCAGAGAGCTTTGATGTTTATGTCAACTGTGCAAGGTGCTTGTTTCCCATCTAATTGTATTTCTTCTCTATAACCTGGAGGGCAGAGCCTAGACCAGCATTTACTCGCTGTTTTCATCCAAATGTCTCCTTTTATGCTCTGTGATGACATTAGGTGGAAGAGAAGATGTCGGTCTTTGAAAAAGAGGTTCCAAATACTTTGGCAAAGATGGCACTGAGAATGCATCTGATGACCACTTCCCCACTTCTGATCCCTCCAGAAGCTTGCAGGGCCGCACAGGCTCTGGAGTCAGAGTACCTGGGTTCAAATCCTGCCTCCTCCACTTAGCAGTTAACCTTGAGCAAATTACTTTTACTTTTCTAAGCCCCAGTTCCTCATCTGTGAAATGAGGATAATAGTGGTAGTTTTTCCTCACAGGGCTGTTGGCACAAAAGACTTTAACAACACATATTAGCTATTATTATTAAAGCACCTAAAAAGGGAAATGTTGGCACCATCTTGAAATTAAGCCTAGTCCCAATTCCAGTAGATGGCTTTAGAGTGGGACATGGCTGAGACCAGGCTCTGGTTGGCTGCTCATGGGTCACAGTTTGTGGTAGCGCATCTTTTCTATTCTGCAGTTCTCAGAATTGAAACTTCTTGGGGGACTCTGAAAGATTATGTCTAAATGCACTTGTTCATTTGGCAATCAAGGCTTTAGGAGAAGTGTAGGCCTGAAGGCCAAGGCTTCTACACACAATCAACATTTTTTAAAAAAAGAAAGATATTCCTGAAAAGAAGTAGAAAGTGAGGATTTCCTTATGGTTATTAGAAAGCCCGGTTTCTCCCCAGATTTTCCCTTCATAGTTCTATAAAAGGAATGGTCTCCTTTAGGTTCCTCCTTCCAACACCCCCCTTCCTTTCCCTTCTTTTTAATATACTTGTTTCATCCATGGTGAAGAAGAAAATCCTTTTTGTTTTAAGATTTTTAGCCAATCCGTGGAGATGTCCCAATTCGGTACTGTAAGTAAATGCCATGAAAATGAGGGTGGAAGTGTCAGAGCCACTCTTAAGCTGGAGCGCCCAAAGGGTTGAGATGGAAGCCAGCAGTGACCACCTGGTCTGCTCATTTTAGGTTCACACTGGTCAGCTTGAAGATGGGAGAGCCTTGACCGGACCCTTCCCAGTCTACCTTTACAATAAGCCATTGCACAGAGGGACTATACCTATTGGATATAATCCAATAGATTATAGATTCTATTATAATCTCTCCAATAGATCATAGATAGATAGATTATATCTATCGCCAAAGGTTGTTAGTGTAGAGATGAGAGCTGGAATTAAGTCTGTGCCAAGAGAAAATTGTGACTATTCTAAGATGCCTGTTGTTACTTTACTCTGGAAGTTACTTCTATTTTATAGGCCCTTCTGTACATTTAGTTTTACTTTGTTGAAGACTTTGACTATTAAATAACTCAAAGTGTTTCATATGAAACCTTCTGATTAAAATGGATTCTGGCCAGAACGCAGTGAAATGGTGTTTCTCCCGTCCTCTGGGCATTGGGTTTCTTTGGCAGCATAGGTCATATCAAAGTAACCACTCCACACATTGAAATCAGATTGATTTTGTGTTCAGCAAAAATGCAGACACACACAGGGTCTTGCAAGGGAGTTCCAGGAATGCCAGCTCTCCCTATGTTATGATTTGCGAGGAAATTTATTGAAGACCTTACTTCCAGATTTGTACCTTGCTTGTTTTGATCCATCTTTTCAGTTGATGAGAACATTTGACTTACCTTCCAGCTGGGTGTGTCCTTCTATGACTTAATTCAGTGCTTTGAGAAAAAGGTTGACCGGGATGGAATCAGGGTAGAGCTTACTGATGTTGTTAGTAATAATCATAAATAGTGATCTGTGCTAAATTAGTGACACCTCTCTGGGAAGATGGCTATTTCCCTCCCCTGGGAAAGAAAACCATCCCTGCATCTTGAAATCAACAGCCTCCCTCCCTCCTTGGGACCTCCTAACACCCAACCCCTGGTCAGTCACCCATCCCATGACACCCGTCCCTGCAGGTCCACCAGAAATCCTGTAATTTTCCAATGAAATCAGTACTCGCAGATATAAATGCCATCTTTCAACTCCGTTTTTAAAGGGGGGAGGGGCAACTAGAAAAGAAGCCAAAAAAGATCCAGAAGATAACACCATTTATTTTAAAGTCAATTTCAGATTGGGCTAGGGTGAGTTCATCTCCTGATGATTGGTCTGGTCTGTGTACCGTTAGGTTTCTTTCTGAGTTATGGAATTTTCATTTCCACGTGAGAAAGAGTAACCCTGCCAGCCTTCTGACCCCAACAAATACTACACACACACACACACACACACATACACATACACACCCTCCATGAGTTTTACTTCTTCCTGTTCCCTGTGGCCTTGTGTTACCAGCTGAGAACTCCTCCTTAGGTTGGACCGGGGTTACCCCAAACCAGGGCAGCGTTTCCAGCTTCCCTCAGCTCCAGCCCCTGCTCGCTCCCTCCTTGCGGATACTTGCAGGCTCTGTCTTCCCTCTAGCAGGTGAGTCCCGCACTGCTCTGCCTGCTCCTGACCTTCAGCTCCACGCAGCCTCCTGATCTCCGCACTGCTCTGCCTGCTCCTGA
Organism: Cabassous unicinctus; assembly: GCA_029593785.1. NCBI lineage: Eukaryota > Metazoa > Chordata > Mammalia > Cingulata > Chlamyphoridae > Cabassous > Cabassous unicinctus. The sequence goes on along the minus strand of JAQZBX010051602.1, from coordinate 8,943 downwards.
CCTTCAGCTCCACGCAGCCTCCTGATCTCCGTTCTCTTCACACACCAATGATTAGCTGTCTTTTGAGGGTGTCTGTTTTATGACATGTTTTCTCTATTTTACTGATTGTTGTGCTCTGCCTGAGGGCGTGATAGGAGGGGAGGAGGGAGTCCCTGAGGGTGAACTGACATCCTGTTGCCCAGCCCTGGTTCCACTGAGTGTTTGGAAAGAGAGGTAGGCACGGGGGAGCAAAAAAAAACCTTCCCTGGCAGTCGTTGGTAAAGCGAAGTTTGCTCTTGTGCGACCCGTTCCCTTCCCAGGTTACTTCCTGAATTTCCTGGAGCCGGTGAACAATATCACGATAGTCCAAGGCCAGACTGCCATTCTCCACTGCAAGGTGGCCGGAAACCCACCCCCCAATGTGCGGTGGCTGAAGAACGACGCCCCGGTGGTGCAGGAGCCACGGCGGATCATCATCCGGAAAACGGAGTACGGTTCGCGGCTGAGGATTCAAGACCTCGACACGACGGACACGGGCTACTATCAGTGCGTGGCCACCAATGGCGTCAAGACCATCACGGCCACCGGCGTCCTGTTTGTGAGGCTCGGTGAGTGGACAGGGATGGGATGTGGCTCCCTTCACGAACAGGAAGCCGCCTTCGCCTTCGAGCAGGCTTGGCGTGATAGTAAACTGAACACCCATAGCCTGGCGTGAAAGGGGATCAATAAAGCTTTTCCCCGAGGCCTTTCCCATTGTGTGAGTTCCCCGGCTAACCTGCTACCTACCCATTCACTAGTAATAAAATAAAGAGGCTACAGATGGAATGGCCTGTAGACCTGGGGCACAGAAGAGACCCAGACATACAAGGTGCTGCCACATTTGACACAAAGGTCACGTTTCGGGAGGCCCCCTGCACGCTGGCCACAGGACGGAGCGGCCAGGTTGCAGGTGAGACCAGATGAGCCTGTAGCTTAGCACTGCTGGACGTGACGTGTCCACAAACTGGACCACATTGGCAGGGAGAGGAGAGCAGGGTGACTGACAGTTCTACAATACTGTGCTTTTCACAGGTGGTGACGGGAATCTGGTGACTTTTCACCAGAGCCAGGAGAAAGGTCCCACACCATTTCACCACAGATTTGTAAAATAGAGTTTATGTCCTAAGATAAAACTTTAAGATTCGAGGCAAGAGAGGAAAGATGGCAAAAACTCCAAAATTACCCCTAAAGATTTCTGCATATGCGGAAGAACATTCCTCCCCTTTCTTGTGGTTTCCCACGTCATGGGCAGGAAAGCAAAGCCAAAGGCCAGAAGCCGGCAGGCCACAAATGGGTGTATGGGTTTTAGCTACCTTATCACTGACTTGATTTGAAAAATTTTTAATTCCAAATCACGAAGTATTAATAACTTGTTTTTTGTTTCATTATTTTTTTTAGGTCCAACACACAGCCCAAATCATAATTTTCAGTAAGTATTTGTTTTCCTGAAACCATTTTCTGATGCTTGAAGGGTTTCCATTGGGTAAGAATCCAGGTTATAAATCTGGCAAGCTCTGCTTGAGGCCACCACCGCCACATGTCTTTGCCGAATTTGAGAGAAATTGGCTGGATTTCACACAAGGATGGCAGAGTGCTTGGTTTGGGTTGAAAAAATATCTTCTTGGGAAACTTTACATTTTCCATGTTTAGCATAAAGAAAAAATGTCTGTCTCTCACACACACACACACACACACACACACACACGCACACACACACACTTTCAGCAACCTTCCAGGGCAACTGAAAGTAGCACAAGAAGGCAGCTAGCCAAGGCTTCCAGAATCCTACTATCACAAAGACACTTGGAAACACAGGAGAGGTCCTACTCCTGAATCCCGGCACCACCAGTAACTATACAGCTATTTGTCGTTTGTAAAATGTGACCCAGTTGAGCCTCAGGGATAGGCGAGGTTTCGGACCCATATTAAAGATGAGGAAACTGAGGCTCAGAGCTTTGCTCAGGGTTCCTGAGTGAGCTTTGAACTCAGGCATCTTAGTTCCCAGTACAAGGTCTTTCCATTGCACCACATTTAAAAAAAAAAAAAGTTTTTGTGAGAGCAGTTGTAGGTTTACAGAAAAATCATGCAGAAAGTAGAGTTTCCATATACCCCCTGTACACACCCAAAACAGTTTTCCCTATTATTAACACTTTGCATTAGGGTGGTACCTTTGCTAAGATGGATGAGACAATATTATTATAATTATACCATTGACTCTAGTTCATAGTTTTACATTAGGGTTCACTGCATGCTACAGTTCTACAGTTTTGCTTTTCTTTTAATTCTGGTAACATGTATACAACCTAAAATTTCCCTTTTTAACCACATTCAAATATATAATTCACTGCTTCTAATTACATGCATAATGTTGTGTTACCATCACCATCATCCATTGCCAAAACTTTTCCACCATTAACTCCCCATTTCCCACCCCCACCCCAGTCCTGGTACCCTAGAGTCTAGTTTCTGACTCTGTGAATTTGCATATTCGAAGTATTTCATGTAAGTGTGTCTGGCTTATTTCACTCAACACAAGACCTTCAAGATTTATCCATGTCATCACATGTATCAGAACTTCCTTCCTTTTTACAACTGAGTAATATTCCATTGTATGGATGTACCATGTTCTGTTTATCAGCAGCAGCACATTTTATCTTGAGAACATGCACATTTTATCTTGGGAATCTTCTCCTCTGAACTTCAAATGTTCTGTATTCCTGTAAATGCATTATTTCTCTGTTTTCCATTGCCTGCATGTTATATTAGCAATGGCCATTGGATTCTCACCATTCCTTATACGGACATGTTTGAGAGTGATTGCTTCCCTTTTAAATGTTCTGAACAATACCATGGACACCGTTAAGTTGATCAACTGAGCATTGTTTGTGTCTTCCTCTTCCCTGATGCCTCACAAAGCTCTCTGATGCTGGGTAGGGAGGGTAGGCAAGGTAATGAGTCTTCTTAGCATCAAAGAAGGCAGATTTTTAAGAACATTCTATGCTAAGCAGGAGTTCAGAAGCCTTTCACCTTAATAATCATTTATGGGGAAGAAATGAAAGATAAGAGCTTGTAAAGAAGAAATTGCCTCGAGTGCACATTTATGAGGCTTAGAGAAAGGATAAATCATTTCAAATGTTGAATCATTTTTTTCTTTTATTTAAAAATATTTTATATTGATTTTCTTTTAATTTTTACTTATAGATTAAACCAACATTTCAGCTAAACAATTTGGGCAGTGCTTAAAAAGTGAAGTTCTGCCTGGCCATACACACGCCTTCCCAACCTTTCCACCAGCCGTCTCCTCCATTGTCACCTGGATGTGTCAGCCAGGGTCTCTCTCAGCATTTAATACATACATGTGCCTAAAGAAATACACCATCTCACTTTTATTTACTCTTTTGCCTAAACGGAATTATACTCGATATGTTCAATTAACAGTATTTCTTTGAGATCTTCCGTGTCAGTAGATTTCATTTTCTGAAATTCTTATTTCCTCTCTCTGTAATATTGCACATAGTGATGGAAATTTAAATTGCTTCCCTGTGTAGCTGTGACAATACTGCAGTGATATCTTCGTCCTCGTGTCACCTGGGACTCATGTATGAGAGTATTTTTAGGGCAGATTCTGAGAACTAAAACATGCTGGGTCAGAGGATTTACTTTCCTCTAGATACTGCCAAATGGTCGGTCACTGTTCAATACCCTGATGCAGTGTATGAGAGGACCCATTTCTCCTTATCTTCTGTAAGATTCCGTAAGATTTCCAGATTTGTTCATTTTTGCCAATCTGAAGAATGAAAACTGGTCTCTAACCTGTTTTAGTTTCCATCCCCCATCCATATTTATGTATACTTCTTGACATTCATATTTCCTCTTTGTCAGTTGCCTCTTCATATTCTTTGCCCATTTTCCTTTCACATTGTTCATTTTAAGGATGCTTTAGGTCTTATTTTTCGGTCATGTAGAAATTTGAATTTTTTTCATTTATCAATAATTTTATGTTTTTTTTTCATGTTGTGTCTTGTTAAAGAATGCCCTAATTGCCATGAAAGCTTTTGATGAGATTTTGATTGGAATTGCAATGAATTTGTAGAGAAATTTGGTGAGAATTGTATCTAAACTGAAGTTTCCCATTGAGGACATTTTATGTTTTAAGGTATTCTTTTTCCCTAAAATTTTATTATGAAAATGTTCACACATACAAAAAAAAGTGAAAAGAATTTTATAGCAGGCATCATATACCTTTAATGGATTGTACCATTAAAATTTTACTCTACTAGCGTCATCAAATGCCTTTCCATTTATCTATCCTATCTATCATTCAAGCCATCTTATTTTTTTTTTTCATTTCAAAGTGAGGTGTAGGTGTCTGTACACTTGTCCTACAATACATCAGCTGATTATCATTAACGAAGTTCAGTATTTAGCCCTTCCCCTGTCTCCTGGGTCTCTAGAGGAGCCCAGGAAGGAAGCTCCACTGGGGCTGCTGGGCCAGGAGCTGCTGGGGCTGAGCCATGGCAATTGTTAGCAGGTTGTGGGGCTAGTGGGGGTAGTGGGGGCAGTGGGAGTCAGGGGAATGGCCAGCTCAACCTCTTTGAGCAGCTCTCCGGGTGGCTGTACCTGCCAGGTAAGAAGAAAATATGATGGGACCCAGTTAGGAGGCGCTTCACTCAGTCTTGTCCTATCTTAAGGGTCCCTGATAGGTTTCTGAGAGGCCACAGGCCTCTGCCAGCACGAAGTGGACCTGGGTGTGTGGCAGGTAATGCCAAGCTATATGTGTTCGGAGGTTATAACCCAGAGTATGATGAATCAAGAAGGCCAAGTAATGGAGACCATCCTCTCTTCAGGGAGCTTTGGAGGTATTGTTTTGCCACAGGAGCAGGGCGCCAGATGGGTATCTGTCCCGGAAACTGGCATCTGTGTCACTGGTGCTGCATGGAAACAACCTCTTAGTGTTTGGGGGTACAGTCATCCCATTTGGCGAGAGCCATGGCCCTGATGTCCATGTCTGTAATGTGAATTGTAAGAGAGAAGGAAACCAGTCGTATATGGACAGTCTGTGACTACCATCAATGTCTTTGGAGAGAAAACCGGCTCTATTTACTCCACAGATCTACACAAATTTGATCTCGATACCAGAAAGTGACACAATTGAAACCATACAACCTATCCTGTGATCTGCCCAAAGAGAGATACACACACATGAGAGGCAGAGGATTTACATACTGGAAGGTGGTACTTCCTGGACAGCTTATTCCTTAAACAAGATCCATGCACACAACCTTGAAATGAATGTATGGATGGAAATCACAACAAAGCCCCATGAAAACATAGGTTTCTCTGCAGCCCGAGACATCATAGTTGTGTTCAAATAAAAAATGAATTTGTGGAGGCAATAATGGAGAAGTGATCCTTGGAGATATCTGGAAGTTGAATCTGCAGACCTTTCAGTGGGTAAAGCTCCCAGCTACCATGCCTGAGCCAGTTTATTCTCACTGTGCAGTGGTTATGCCAGCTGGTTGCACAAACATTCATGGAGGAGTGGTGAACATCCATGAAAACAAATGGACTGGGTCATTGTTGAGGATCTGGCTGGTGGTACTGAGCCTGCAGCCTTCCCTAACCTAGCAAACCTCTTTTGCACACAGCTACCACACCTTGGACTCACAGGGACTCGTTGGGTACTTGGAATGAGGATTTCTGGACTGTTCATTCATACTGGAAATGTTAATTTAAAGACACTCCTTTATTTATGGGCAGTGTAGAAAGTGCTACAAAGAGGACTGGTTACCCTGATCAAGGCTTTATTCAGAAAATACATCCAATGCCTTTCCATAAAAATTCTGACTTTCCCTTGTGTTTCCTTCTCTGTTTCTCTTTTCCCACCTTTCCCCAACTCCAATACACACATACAAACTTACATATTCCCTCTTCCTTGTTGGAGTTGAGGGAAAGTCTGAAAGTCCCTTAATGTTATAAATCAAGATAAGATTTAGAAAAATTTTAAAGGAACTCTGAGTATATGACCATGTCAGCCAATGTTCTACAAATTAAAGCATCATTATCAGCAAAAACAAAGCTAAAAGAAAAGGAAACACAAAATCCAGCAACAACACTAAGCAGTTATCAGTTTGGGGATAGAACGAGAAAAACGAGACTCTTGCAGGTTATACTTAAACCTTACTGTCTGAAACTGTTTTCAAAGATGCACGTAACTGAGTAGCCTAATTGGTTTCAAGGCCAATGACATCTTGCTGCATAGGTACCCAAACCGATCCTTCAGCTTTGGAGGACAGTTAAGCATCTCAGCAGCTCTTGGTTGGTGATTTCTTCTCTCATCCTTACGGTGCCAGCAATGGTTAGAATTGGCTTGTCTAGAGATTTACAGATGTGCTGTGGTCATACAGTTTACTGTGGCTCTTAAGAGATTGTAGCACCAAGAACATTTCAAACCATGAAACTGTGGTTGTCAGGGTTCTTCATTCTGAGCCATTTTGAAGTCCTGCTATGCTTATGAATGGTTACAAGTTTCTCTGACTTCTTCATGGGGATTCATGGACCTAAACATGTCGTTTAAGTGCCATGGGACACACACCAGCTCGTAGGAGGCCAAAAAAAGAGCAGAGCAGAGGGGCCTTACACCCTACCAGGGCGTGTGAACTTGGCTGTGAGCATAATTGTCAGGCGCAAGGTGGTGGCCATTTCTTTTCAGAACTTGTTTTTTCCAATATCTGAGCCAAGCACCTATCATTTTCTCAGGAAATGGATTTTATTTCTAGAAAGCCAGTTGGCCCTTGACTTTTCTCTTAGCTTGTTGCATCCTTAAGGCTGCTTTACTGTGTATGGCGCTGCAATTGTCTAGTAATTGGATAGAAGATCTTAGGGGAAAAGCCACAGGTCATCCTTCCTGAAGAACCACTTATCATTTTAAACACTAGCATGAGGGAAGAATGAAACTTGAGTATCATTCAATTTTTGGTGTGAAATTTTAGTTCTGGGTTGTTGATTTTTGTATGTTCATTTTGGTTTTTTTAATTTAAAAATGAAGAATGACATACATTTTCACTTGTTTTGCCATCAGGTTGCTAGAGAAGTTGAGCAGGTCACTGAGACATGAGCATTTAGAAGTTCGTACACATTAACAAAGGTGCTTAAAGCACAGTGCTATCATCCCACTGGTCACCTCCCAACAGGACACTCAGATGGGAGGCTTAGGACACAGTTTTCCTTTAAGTGCCTCTTTTTCACCCGGCTTTCACATTTTTTCTTCTTTTTCCTTTATCTCAGAAGGGACCTCTTCAGCTTATGTGTGGATCTCAAATCACCTTTGAGCTATGGCTAAAAAATTACCATCCTGTGTTCATGACTGGGGAAGAGAAAACTGTGACCTGTCGACTTGAACTAACTTCCAGGCCTTATTATAATACCCCATCCATGTGGGATTGACTTAATGGAGTTTGTATTCTGCAAAGGCTCGTAATAACCACCCATCTGTTGAGTTTGGGTCCTTTGGGGGGTGTGAGAGGTGTCGGGGAGAGGCAGGAAAAGGAGCAACTCTTCTAGAGGTTCCATCCTCCCACATCTTGCCACTGCCAGTCCATCGGCATTTAACCTCTTACCACCCACTGCTGGACTTGCCCCCCTGAGGAGCTCTCTCCAGAGCACATCAGTCTGAGCAGCTCCATTAGTTAGAAACAGAGCTCTGCTACCTGATTCCACCATGGTTTCTGGGTATTTGGTGGAAGGGTATCCCAAATTAAATAAGTAAAGCTGTGTAGGGTGGGGGAAGGATTTTTGTCATGAATTTCGAGAGGGAATAAACAGCTCAGCCTCTGTGCTTACACTTCCATGGTCCTTGGGATACGAGCAGGTCTCTAGTTCTGCTGCACCAGATAGCAGATGAGGTCTGGTGCCATCCACATTTGCTAACATCCTTTTTCAAGCCTTCTGACGGCAGTTCTTCTTGAGGTAGACTTTGAAGGCCTGATATCAAAGATCTGGTGTGTGACATTTTCATTAAAGTATGTAACCTTGCTCTAAAGTGTCTTCTTTTAACATCACACTAGTGGAAATGATGTAGTATGACCAGCTCTTTGGGTGCTAAAGAGCCACACATATGCACATCTGGATGCCAAATGAGACTGTGTGTGTGATGACTTAAAGTAGATGGTTGGGATTTATATGAGGTCACCAGGCACTTCAGTGTGTGATTGTATATATGTTTGTGTGTGTGTGTGTGTGTGTGTGTGTGTGTGTGTGTGCATCAAGCACTCTGAAATCCTGACACTGTTACGTGATGTAGGAGAGTTTATACCTGCTGCCTCTCTGCCTCTTTGAGAGGCATCTGTGTGCAGTCCTGTAAGTTTAAGTGTAATATATAGAAACACATATGGATATATACAGATTATGTAGAGAGTGTGAATATAAAGTAGCTAGACTACTTTTTGTATCTGTTTTGAGGAAGCCAGCTCATTACTTGAGAGTCAAATCATGCCAAGATTTTTAGATGTGATCATCTGGCTTCAGCCAACTCTTGGTAAAGCTAGATTTTCAAGTCCCTGTTTTCTTATTCCAGTTATTAGAGACTTATTCTTTGGGTTTGTTACAGTTGGTATTTTTCCCCAGTCATCTTTGTACTATCTTATGTTTGCAAGTCATCCCACATTTCTTTGTCTAGGAACAAGGAAAGAGTTTCCTAAATGGACAATGAAAACTTAAGATTTGACGCTATGAACTCTTCCATGTATCTACTAATTTATCTGTGAACTTAATAATTTATTAAGTGAAGAAAATGATGCTTTCTTCACTTAATAAAGCATTTTCCAGATCTTGGGAAAGCTAAACTCATATGGAATCCATTGAAACTCTTCAGAGGACAAACTGAAACCCCCTCCATTGACAGAATTTTTTTTTTTCCAGGGCCTT